>JAMKQA010002668.1:0-19483 GCA_024699735.1 Posidonia australis
GCCTTGTATTAAGATATTTCAGTGTTGTATTAGCTACTTTTTTGTAAAAACTTTGAATGTGTAAAATCTTATGATGTTTAATCAAATGATTTTTTTTTATGAAATCTGTATATGTGTACGAATAATGTACTTGTGAATGTATTTCAATGTCATTTTACCAGGTATTTGAATGTCAATTCTATAATGTATTGTTTTATTTTTTTTTAACTATCCAATATTAGTAAGGACATAGTGAGGACATTTCCTCGCAAAAATAATGATATTTAGCGAGCACTTAGCGAGCAATTTGCGAGGAAATGTTCTCGCTAAAACTGAAACTACGATACAATCTCATTATATTTCACGAGCATTTACCGAGGAGGTACAAGGATATGGCGAGGACATTACGAGAAAATATTTCCTCGTAATTTTCTCGCTAAATTTACACGAGCACATTGCAAGGATATATCCTCACAGTATTGATTTAATGAGTTACATAGCTACGAGGACAATTATTCCTCGCTAAGTCCTCGTTAAACTATGTAACGAGGATTTTGCAAGGACTTAGTGAGGACTATTGTCCTCGTTAAATGTAGATTTTCTTGTAGTGACAGCCACGCTAGGATGGCGAGGGCGCAAGATGGGATGAAAAGGAAAGAAAAGGAGTCGTCACCTAGTCTTTTAAGAGAAAGATGAGGAAAACCACAAATAAATCACAAAAAGTGAATGATTGAGATGCAAATATGAAGACCAGATATCTGCTAACCAGATGATTGGTAAGGATTCCTATTACGCGAAAACTGCGAAGAAATCCACATGAAATGATGAAATCACAAAGTATGTCATAACAAAGAAAATCACATGAAATGATGAGATTTTTAGCAAGCATGGCTCGAAAAATCATACAGGTCTTAAGAATATCAAGCAGGCAACTGACTCAACTCGTCAAAATCAAAGAAAACATCATGGAAATCAAGACGAAAAAACTACAAAAAGGTCCACGTAAAATAGGTAAACTGTGACATGTAAGGATATTCACATAAAATGATGGTGTTTTTGGAAAGAATGTTCTAGAAAACCACACCGACATCAAGAACATAAAAAATGTGATAGATCCAAATCATTAGAATCATGGAAAACATCATGGAAATCGAGATGGAAAAATTACGAAGAAGTCCACGTAAAACTGGTAAACTGTGAAGTGAGAAGCAAATTACGTAAAATGACGATGTTTTTGTAAAGAATGGTCCAGAAAACCATACTGAGGTCAAAAGGATAGAAAGTTGGGTCAACTCGAGTCATCGGAATCATGGAAAAGGTTGTGAAAATCAAAAAGGGAAAATAATCCATAATGGGGCTAATGTCGGCCTTCAGGCCTGTTAATGTACGCCCTCGAGCAATGAAATCCAAATCAAATCAAAAAAATCCAAAAATATGGAATAAAGATAGTCAAATCGAATATCAGATGAGGGAATCCGAAAACAGGTAGAAGAAAAATCCACAGAAGAATGCATGAAATGCGGACTTATTAAAAAAGGATAGACTAATGTGCAAATACAGTAAAAACTATGTAGAGTGTATGGAAATGTACCTAAATGGATAAAGGATGCTAAAAAATGATTTGGACAATGATTATGTATGACTTGGAGTAATAACTAACATGCATATGCATGAATTGATGACATAGGAGTAATTTGGTCATTTTAGTGGTCAAATGTGATAAATGCATGTATGGGGATAATGCATGGTCTAAGATATGCCAAAATGTATGCAAAATGTCAGGGAAATGAAAACATGCAAAGGAAAATGTCTTAAAACAATAAAACGTTGTAAAACAATAACGGGCAAGTATAAGGACCAAAACACAAAATTCACAAAAAATATGAAAACCTGAATCAAAATACATTCAAAAACTTCGATCCTAGTGTGCAGATGATGGATCAAAGGAAAATGTGGCACTAGGATGTGAGAATAGTACTTAGATAATTCCCTGAAAATTCAAGGTTTAATGTGCAAAATTCACTGAAAGGGAAAGTTTATGGTTAAAAAAGTATTTAAAAAGTCTTATCTTGATGCTAGGATGTAGAATTTAAAGAAAATGTGGCTATGTGATGTGACATGTGTGAAAATGGTACTTTTGGTAATTTCTTGAAAACCTAGGGTCTACTGTGCAAAATTCCCACATAGGGTGCAAATCTGACAAAAATGTGAAATCAGATATTCATTTATATTGCAAACATGGTTTTTTAATGAAATCTTTTCTCAGGTTATGATTTTACATGCATATGTGATCAATAAATGGGAAACACATCAAAATTTGATTTAAAATGCAATTAAAACTATCATCAATGATTTAAGAAAAATTCAGGGGCCTAGGTACAAACATTCTTGTCCAAAAAACATTATAGATTGAGTTCAGGGATTGACTTGCAAAATTTCAGGACCAAAATGTGATAAAACTTATGATTTTTACAAGATCAGTGTAATTATGGATAACTTTAAGGTCTTAAATGCAAATTGTACAAAGGAAACTCTTTTCAAAGAACTCTGGGAGCAAAATGCAAAAGCTCAAGACTTAAATGCAAAGTAAATATGATCTCAGGGGCTTAAGTGTGATAAAACATGCATGAATAAGACTGAAAATGGAATTAAAAGTTAAATAGGGCAAAATGTGCAATATTTACAATGCAATTTTATATAGGAAAATTCAGGGGTTACAAAATAAATTCCTAGGACTCATTTGCAAAGAAAACATGAATACAAGGGTCTAACTGTGAAGAAACAAACATTTATGGGACTAAAATGAAATTAAATTTTAAACAGGACAAAACATGCAATATTTACAAAAATAATAAAGGAATGAAACTTATTTAAATCTTCAGGGGTTTAAACACAAAAACACAGGACCTAAGTGTAATAAAAAAGGACCCAAAAGTAATGAAAAATAACCTAGATGCAAGAAAGGACTTGGATGTAAGAAAAAAGGACCTGAAAGAAATTCCAGGGACCTATATGTAATGATAATCAAGACTTATGTGCAATTATTGAAAACTAAAAAATAATTTCCAAAATCTAGTTGTTTCGAAGATTGCCGGAGGATCGTCGGCACTCCCACTCCTGCGTGGACTCCGGTGTGCCTCCAGCAGCAGCACAATGGCGGGAAGGTGGTGGCGATGGTCGGAAAAGCTTGAGGGCGTCACGGCGAGCATCCGCAGGGTGTAGGTCTGGATTGGGGAGGCCTGAGATGCCTCCCCCACGTCGCGCTCCACTGAGCGGCCACTGGCGTCAGAGAAGATGATGGAGAGGCATCTGGAGGCAGTGTGATGGCTGGGATGATGCGGCGAGGGCCAGAGGACCTCCAGGACGACACGGCGAGGTTGTGGGAAGTTGCGGGTGAAGCTGGAATGGCATGGGGCACTCTCCCCATCGCGGGCTCCGGCGAGATGCCCTGTCGACGTCGGGGGAGAGGTTGTAGCGGCGGAGGAGTGCAGGAAACGACTCGAAAAGCTCTAGGGGCCCGCGATGGTGCTCCTGGATGTTGCAGGCAGGGTTGGAACGGCATGGGTTGCTCCGCCCCTCTCCGGCTCCGGCGATGGGTGTAGCGGCTACAACGGGAGTCATCTGGCCACAGGGTGGCCAGAAAGTCCTCCTCTGAGCGACGGAGGCTCAAGGAGGAGCAACGGAGGCTCAAGAAGGAAGAAGGAGAAGATGAGGGGAGGGAAGGCCCGTAAGGCCTCCTCTAGGCCATGTGGCCTGAGGCCTCACCGGTGGTGTTGAACCCACCACCGGAGGAGGAGGAAGCGGCGCACAAAGCCTATAAACCCACTAAAACTCGACCTTGGAAGCTTGAATGGACTTTACAGATAACAAAACGAATGTGCAAAGCTAATGGGGAAGGAATTACCTGGATGGTGGTCTGGCTGTCCTCCGACGAGGCTCGACAGCGACACTCTGGGTTGATGCTCCGGTGGCATTTCAGAGGGTCTTTGGGGCTACAAGTGGGTTGAAGGAGGTGCTTTGAATGTAGGGAATCGATGGGTGGTCTATGGCTCAAGATGGGGGTACTCTCTCAGGATCTCTCCTCTTGTCTCTAGCGATCTCCGTTCAACCTCCCTTCTCCTCTCTGTGTTCTCCATTCTTCTCCTTTTTTCCTCTCTCTTTGGTGGTTTGTCAAAGCTTTTAAGGGAGGAAGGAACGAGGGGGATTGTGGGTGGTGGTTGGCAGTTGGCCAGATTGTGGGAAAAGGAGGGAATGGGAGGTCAATGCAGGGAGGTAGAAGGTCCTGTAGTTTTATTTTTCATATTTCCTAAGTTTCAAATTAAGTGTGGTTTGGGCTGGGCCTGTTTTCTTTGGGCCCTTATTTTTTGGTTTTGTTTTAGTGTTTTGGTTTTATTTTAAGTTTCTTAATTATTTGTTTTGGTGATATTAATTAAATCTTGATTTTGTGATTTTGAAGATTAATTGTTTTTAAATTAGGGTTTTTAGGGGTTTGAGTTTAATTATGTGATTCTAAGTTAGGGTTTTTTTGGTTTAATTAAATGATTTTAAATTAGGGTTTTTAGGATTTTAATTAATTTAGGGTTTTCGTGATTTAATTAATTTAGGGTTTTTTGTGATTTAATTAGTTGGTTTTAAATTAGGATTTTCAGGATTTTAATTATTTTAAGTGTTTTTAGGGTTTTGGATTTTAATTAGTGTTTTTAGTTTAAATTGTGGTTTTTTGGATTTTAATTAAAATTTTGAGTTTAACTTAGGGTTTTTAGATTTTAATCATGGTTTATAGTTTTATTAGGTTTTTCTGGATTTTAATTAAAGTATTGGGTTTAAATTATGGTTTTTTGGATTTTATTTATGGTTTTTAGTTTAATTAGGTTTTTTGGATTTTAATTAGAGTTTTGGGTTTAAATTAATTAGGGTTTTAAGTGAATTTATTTTAATTTTGACCTTAATTAGGGGTTTCACTTGATTTATTAGGATTTTAAGTATTTTAAATGAATTTTATTTGGTTTTGATTCTTAATTATTGGTTTTTGCTTTGATTAGGTTAGAGTGGGCATGTGTGGGTTTAAGTGGGCTTGAGAGGGCTTGATGGTTTAGGGTTTTGATGGAGTTAGGGTTTAAGGGTGGTGGTTGCAACCAGAGCATCTTCTAGAGGAGCCTGTTACCAAGTGACTGCAAAATCAAGGTGTCTACAAATGTCCCTCCCTGAGCGAGGTCGAGGGACGGATGGAACCAAGACTGATGCTCAGGGTTGACAAGACACCCCGCTTGAGTCCACGGGAAAGTAGTATTTGTTGTAAGGCCGTGAACCACTTATTCAGCGGATGCACCAAAAGTCATGATTCAGGGCCATGCATGATACAGATGCAGAAAGGGTTGACCCTAATGTCAGGTGATGCTGATGCAAAGGATGATGCTAGCAACGAGCAGGTAGCCTGTCAACTCACGAAGTGGAGCGCGAAGCATTTCTCGACTCGTACCAAGGGATGCCAAGACTGCCCGACTCATCGTACGACAGGGGAACCTGGCAAATGATAGACCTTTCGGCCTGAAAGGATGCACAGCAAGACATCAGACTTGCCGACTGAAGAAAGACTGATAATGGATGTCAACTGGATAGTTTGGGGGAATCAGCCCGCTCTTGACAAGATGTCGGTCTTCAATTGGATAGTTCGGGAGTATCAGCCTGCTCCTGACAAGATGACGGTCATCAACTGGATAGTTCAGGAGTATCAGCCCAAGGAAAGGAGCATTAGGTAAGACTATAAGGTTTGTAAATTGAGGGACAAAGTATGATAAGTTGACGGACCTACCTACCGGATAGTTCGGGCTATCAGCCCAAGGAAAAGAGGAAGATAGTTTGCTTTGATTCCGTCCGTTCAGAGCAGAACTCAAAAACAAAAGGGGTGGCACCGAGATTCGTCTGTTCGGATAGAATCTGGGATGGGACCATTTAGACTCCGTCCAGTAGTCTAGAAGAAGATGGAAAAAGGCTGCCTTGAATCCACCGGTCAAGGTCGAAATTCAAAGGCAAAAAGGTGGCACCGAGATTCGTCCATCTGGATAGAATCTGGGATGGGACCATCTAGACTCCGTTCAGTAGTCTAAAAGAAGATGGAAAGGGGGTGCCTTGAATTCACCGGTCAGGGTCGGAATTCAAAGGCAAAAGGGGTGGCACCGAGATTCGTCCGTCCGGATAGAATCTGGGATGGGACCATCTAGACTCCGTCCAATAGTCTAGAAGAAGATGGAAAAGGGTAGCCTTGAATCCGCCAGTCCAGGTCGGAATATAAAGGCAAAGGGTGGCACCGAGATTCATCCGTCCGAATAGAATCTGGGATGGGACCATTTAGACTCCGTCCAGTAGTCTAGAAGAAGATGGAAAAGTGGTGCCATGAATCCGTCGGTCAGGGTCGAAATTCAAAGGCAAAGGGTGGCACCGAGATTCGTCCATCTAGATCGAACCTGTGATGGGACCATCTATACTCCGCCCGATAGTCTAGAAGAAGATGGAAAAGGGGTGCCTTGAATCCGCTGGTCAGAGTCGGAATTCAAAGGCAAAAGGGTGGCACCGAGATTCATTCGTCCGAATCGAACTTGGGATGGGACCATCTAGACTCTGTCCGATAGTCTAAAAGAAGATGGAAAAAGGGAGGCCTTGAATTCGCCTGTCAGGGTCGGAATTCAAAGGCAAAGGGGGTGGCACCGAGATTCGTCCGTCCAGATCGAACCTAGGATGGGACCATCTATACTCCGTCCGGTAGTCTAAAAGAAGATGGAAAGGGGGTGCCTTGAATCTGCCTATCAGGGTCGGAATTCAAAGGTGAAAGGTGTGGCACCGAGATTCGTCCGTCCGGATCGAACCTGGGATGGGACCATCTAAACTCTGTCCGGTAGTCTAGAAGAAGATGGAAAAGGGGTGCCTTGAATCCACCGTTTAGAGTCGGAATTCAAAGGCAAAAGGGTGGCATCGAGATTCATCCATCTGGATCGAACCTGGGATGGGACCATCTAGACTCCGTCCGGTAGTCTAGAAGATGATGGAAAAAAGAAAGGCCTTGAATCCACCTGTCAAGGTCAGAATTCAAAGGCAAAGGGGATGGCATCGAGATTCGTCCATTCGGATCGAACCTAGGATGGGACCATCTAGACTCCATTCGGTAGTCTAGAAGAAAATGGAAAAGGGGTGCCTTGAATTCGTCGGTCAGGTCAGAATTCAAAGGCAAAGGGGGTAGCACTGAGATTCGTCCGTCTAGATAGAATCTGGGATGGATACTAGGATCCCTCCTACCTGGTAGAGAAGTCCATGACTGCTTCGTTTGTCCAGGTTTTGGTGCCAAATTGAAATAATATTCTCGACTATTTGCTAGGCACACCCCAGCGCCAAGTCGACAAGCAGAAGTTTGAACCAGCCAAGCACATGTTACAGTCATGACAATTCCAGCTTCAAATCAACCATAAGCATCCAATCAAACTGATACAAGTGTTTCAATGAACCTATAATAGTAATCAAATACAATGCAGTGATTATACTATTCAACAAATAGCACAGCACAAATGTCAAGAATCTGTATCATCCTTGGACCTCTTAGAGCCTCTAGCTTTGGTGAACAGTGTACGGCTTGGAGCTGCTCCACAAATCAGCTAGGTTTCTTCAATTTCGGCTTCATAATCAACTGAACAACCCTTCTCTTTTATAATTGTGAGACTGTTCGATAGGATGGAGCCGTTTAATAGTTGCGATAGCTCCTTAGTCATGGCATAAGTGCTCAAAGGGTACTCCTGAAACCGAGCTGGCATTAACCCTTGAATGAAGGAATCCTGTTGGTATCCAAACTACCACATCACCCTGTGACCATGTTGACCCAGGGGTCCAGCGCGGAGTCCTGCCAGAGGGAAGGAGATGACTGCCATGCCAAGATGGCGAAGGCCCAAGATAGGATAAAAGAAAAAGAAAAGAGGAGTCGCCACCTAGTCTTTTAAGGGAAAGGCGAGGAAAACCACACAAAAAATGAATGCTTGAGGTGCAGATGTGAAGACTGGATGTCTGCTAACCAGAGGATGGGTAAGGATTCCTATTATGCACGAGGAAGGTGTTAGGCACCCTCGTACGTCTGAGAAACTCAGTCTTTCTAGTCTAAATTGCTTGCTAAAGGCTAGATGGATGCTTGCTAAACCCAGATCATGCTCTAATCTTGCTAATATGTATGCCATGACAAAAGTGGATGAATGTGCAAGATGATGTGCGACAACTGCGAAGAAATCCACATGAATTGACAAAATCGCAGAAAATCACATGAAATGACGAGGTTTTTGTAAAGAACGCCTCTGAAAACCATATTGATGTCAAAAGGATAAAAAGTAGAGTCAACCCAAGTCCTTGGAATCATGGAAATAGGTGTGAAAATCAAAGGAGAGAAATAACCCTCAAATGGGCCAATGTGGGCCTTCCAGTCAATTAGTGTACGCCCTCGGGCGATGAAATCCAAATCAAATCAAAACAATGAGATGAAGGATCAAAGCAAATCAAATTAGATATCAGATAAGAAACTCTGAAAGCGGAGTGAAGAAAGAAATCCACGAAAGAAAAGGCATAAGATGCTAGCTCGCTAAATAGGGATACAAATGTAAGGAGAAATAATATGAAATGCATGTATAAGTGCCTAAATGTGCAGAGATGCTAAAGAATGACTTAGACAAGGACTATGCAAGACTGAGTGCAAGAATTGAGATGCATGCTCATGAATTGGAGGCATAGGGTCAATTTGGTCATTTCACTGGCTAGTTGTGATAAATGCTAACATGGGAGTGATGAATGTCCTAAGTTATGTCAAAATGTGTGTCAAATGTCTAGAAGATGTTATTCGCAAGAAGAATTGAAGGAGAAAATCAACAAAATGATGTAAACACAATAAAAGACAAACATAAGAGCCAAAATGCAAAATTCACAAAGAGGAGTGAGAATCTGGATAAGGAACATGTTCATGACCCCTATTCTAACATACACATGATGGGTCCAATGTCAATGTGGCACTGAGATGTGGAAATTGCACTTAGGTAATTTCCTAAAAATTCAGGGTCTAAAGTGCAAAATTCACACATATGTGCAAATGTGACCCAAATGTGAGACAAAAGATCAAATCTTAGTGAAAACATGATTTTTAAATGGAATCTATGATTAAATGCAAAATATGAAATGCAATGAATGAAAAATATTCCAATATATGCAAAAAAACATTTAAAATCATAAATGATGAATTTGGAAATAATCTAAGGGCCTATATGCAAATTATATATGCTTAGGAATGATTTGATGTGAATCCAAGGACTTTTATGCAAAATATCAGGGCCTAAACGTGATAAAAATGAGGCTTTTATACTGATCAGTGCAATTATGAAGTTTCCTAAGTCTAGGATGCAAAATGCACAAAGAAAACTCATTTTTTAAAGTGCTGGGGACTAAATGCAAATTTCAAGGACCAAACTGTAAAGAAAATTCAATTTTAATGAAAGACAGTGTGATTTTTAAATCTTTTGGGGTTCAGATTGCAAATTTTCCAGTGAAAATTCATTTTAAAAAGCTTCAGGGGATTAATGCAAATGTTTAGGACTTAAATGCAAAGAAATCATGGTTCTAGGGACCTAGATGTGATAAAAACCTGCATGAATATGTTAAGAATTAAAAAATAAAATATGTAGGGGGTCACATGCAAAATTCACAAGAAAATAAAGAAGAGAAAGTATTTTAAAATTATAGGGGCTAAAATGCAAATGTTTCGACTCATATGCAATAAAAAAGGATTTAAATGTAATAAAATAAGGACCTAATAGAAATAAACCTAAACTAATGGGGCCTATCTAAAGAAAGTCTATTCAAAGATCGCCAGAGGATCGCCGACGTTCTCCCTCCGATGAGGCTTCAGTGGCGATCCAGGGGCAGAGGGGAGCGTGCGGCAGCTGAGGAAGCTTCCTAGAGGCACGACTACCATCTCCGAGTGGTTGGGCAAGGCTGTCCTCTGAACGGCGATAGAGAATACGACGGCGTGGCGCGACGGTGTCCCGGAGGCTGGAGCGGCGCGGCGATGGCTGGGAAAGCTCCAGGGAGCCACGGCGAAGCTTTGGGGGGCAGCGACGAGCTCTGGGGTGATCTGGAGCGTTCCACCCACCTTGGCGCCGGTGGTGATGGCAACGACGGGTCGTTGGGTGGCTACAGTGGTCCGGGCAATGGCGTGGCAACATAGAGGAGTTCGTGGCAAGGTGGCGTTGCTCCCTAGAGCGACGGCAAGCATCGCCATGGAGTGGGGGCACTAGAGCACTTAGATGCATCCTCGACAACGAACAGCGAAAGCGGCTGACAGCAGCGACGGCGACAGTGAGGCTGGTCGTGGACGTCAGAGGGGCTTCTCTGGAGCAAAGAGATACTAGAGGAGGAGGAGAGAAGAGGAGGAGAGAGGAAAGGCCCCTAAGGGCCTCGCCTAAAGCCCAGTGGCCTAAGGCCTCGCTGGCAGAGTGAACCCACCACCGGAGGGTGGGTTGATAGCGTGTGAGGAGCATTGCTCCATCGTGGTGCGTTCTAGAGGCCTAAAGGGTCCTAAGGGGGCATGCTTTGAACTGAAACAGAGGGGATAGAGGGTTACCTGAGTGGCGTGTCGCTCTCGGCAGCTAGACAGCGCTCCTTCGGCGATGCTCTGGCTGGACTCCAAGGAGCAAAAAAAGGGTGAGCTTGCTCTAGAAGGTGGGGGCTTTTCTTCTGGACAGTAGTTCGAGGGCGGAAGACTCGCGCTGGCTGGATGGAAGGCTTCGAGCTTGTGGATCGGAGGCTTGAAGGTCTGAAGCGTGTCGACGGTAGGGGGGCTTTATACTCTAACGAGGCTCTCCGGAACCGTCGATCCTCCTCCCTCCAGCGGATGAGCGCCGTTGGATCGGGCATGAGCTGGAGGAGGCTGGCCAAAGATCACGGAGGCTGAGATCAACTCCGGATTTCTCAGGATTGCTCACCAGAGTCCTCACCAGAAAATTAGGGTCGCTGGAATTATTTTTGACTTTTATAAGGTTTGAAATTGCATTTTTGAATTACACAGTATTGGGCTTAATGGGCTTAGGGTTTTGTTTTTTTGTTTTGCTTTTTGTTTTGGTTTTTATTTTTGGAATTTTTAGGGTTTTAAATTTAGATTTTTAATTGGATTTTGTGGGTTTAATTTAATTTCTTAATTTTGTAATTTAGGGTTTAATTAGGGTTTTGATTAGTTTAGTTTTTTTTGTTTTGGGAATTTTTAGGGTTTTGGTTTTAAGTTTTTAAATTAGGGTTTTGAGTTTTAAATTTAGGCTTTTTATTTATGTTTTATGATTTTAATTAAATTTGTGGTCAAAGTTTAATGGGTTTTAAATTAGGGTTTTAATTATTTTAGGTTTTTTTATTTTATTTTTGTTTTGGGATTTTCATGGATTTTAGGATTTTTGATTATAAGTTTTTAATTAGGGTTTTGTGATTTGAATTTGTTTTTTAATTTTGGGACTTAGGGTTTAATTGATTGGTTTTAAATTAGGGTTTTGGATTTTAATTAGGTTTTATTGGTTTATTTAGGGTTTTTGGATTGATTAGTGTTTTGAATTTTAATTAATTAGGGTTTTTAATGGATTTTGACTTTATTTTGGATTTTCACTTAATTACTTGGATTTTAAATGGATTTAAGTCGATTTTATTTCATTTTGACTTGAATTAGGTTCTTTTGTTTTAATAATTGGGTTTTTAATGGATTTAATTGGATTTTACTTAATTTGGGTTTGCACTTGATTAATTAGGGTTTTTATTGGATTTTAAGTGGATTTAATTGAGTTTTGTTTGGTTTTAATTTTGATTAGGTCTGAATGGGCTCGTGTGGGCCTGATTGGGCTAATGTTTTGGTGGTCGCAACCAAAGCATCATCCGGAGGAGCCTATTGCCAAGTGACTTCAAAATCGGGGTGTCTACACAGTCGAATTGGATGATACTCAACACCACTAGTCAGCCCCGGTAGGATGATAAGATGCAGATCGGTAGTATTGAAGAAAGTCTCGAAATTATGAGTTGCCAAAGGGATGATGCGCCAGGTCACCTTGTCTTCCGTTAAGCTCTCTAGCCGCTCATACTCCTTGTGAACTGATGTGAGGGTGCGAGCATGACCACTTTGGCAATAAGATTCAAAGGCTGACCATTGAGGGCGTAAGATCTCCACACCCAGATGAGCGGCCAACCACACATGTACAAAAGCTCCGCAACCATAGAAATGTCGACAATGACGTAATGACCTTTCTAGGGCCCGATAGATCTCTACTAGGATAACTGGAGCCAAGTCCATCTGTTGGGTTACCACTACCAAAGCGATCACCGCAACCTCGATATTTACAAACGTTTGACCATGGTTGAAAACAAGCTCGCCTAAGAAGCGGACCACAAAACCCTTCAGCCATAGCTCATCACCCAAGGAAGTGTGCATCTTGACCACCTTGTCAAAGTATGCCAATTGTAACATTGGAGTTGGCTCATCAGTAAAGATGAGTTGACGACCACAGTCCCCAGTTGACAGACCGATCAGTTCACTTAATATTGAGGAATATCCGTCTCACCGCATAAACACAGTAGGCCCCATAAGCTTATATAGACAACACATCTGGCGGACCTCCTCCAAAGTGGGAGTCAATTCAATTCTTCCGAAGCGGAATACATGGGTAGCGGGCATCCAGAAACGGGCAGCTGCACACAAAAGATATCAGGAAACCTCCACATTCGCAATATCCAAGAACTTTGAAGGGATACCCCAAGTTCGCAGCTTGTCACGATCACTGTCAGTCAATTTCCCAATCCATCTCCGCAGAACATCTGAGCAATGTGCTGGTACAACCATCGTGGGCAAACCCATGATCGACTAGGGAAGTTTCGACTTCTTTTGACTCGGGCCACACCAGACTGGGAAGAAGAACTCCTGCGGAACATCATCAAAATATTTACTTTCGGTTAGACAACGGGCTTTGTTCCATACAATCACATTTTATGAAGTCCGACGCAGACAAAAAGTGCCGCATAAATGCTTTTGAAAATAAGGAAGAGCAATCCAAGGCTGTGGAAACCATTCAATGACCATCAGTACATAGCAAACCCAACTACTGGCTATTGAGTGGTTCAACTCAGGCGTCAAGCCTCGAGAAAAGATCCATGCCACCATCCAGACCAGATCAAGTGTCAAATCAGTGAGAAATGACCATCAAACCCTGATGGTCGGGATTGTTTGGTGACAGAGTCGACATTGAGTGGACAAGGAATCATCCGTTCACTTAATCCCAGGAGAAATACAACACAGATTGATGATACAGTTTACACCACTGGAATGGTTACTCTAAAGTTATATGCCAGACATAGGTAGGATCTTGCTAATTCTACTCTGATCTCGGAGGGATAAAGTTGCTGGTGTCCTCGTTCTTGGGTTCGAGCAACAGAGCGGTCAGCGTGTCCTATATGAAGATACTGTCCCAAAGAGGGTCAACCAATAGGCAGCCGACATGCCCTTGATTGACAAAGGAGGGTGTCACCATGAAGAGAGCTGACATGCCCTTGGTGTACGGCATCCCTTACTAGATCTTTAGCCAAAAAGTAGCTGATATCCCCTTGATTGACGAAGGAGGTTGTCACTATAAAGGTAGTTGGCATACCCCTGGTGTACAGTATCCTCTGATAGATTTTTTTAGCCAAGGAGTAGCTAACATTCCCTTGACTTAAGATCTAAAGTGAATGAATGATAATGAATGCAGGAATGGTAGTGTCATGTTATATCACCCTCAGGATTTTGGAATGCTAATAACGCCTGTTATGGGAAGAAGTGAAGACCTCGATTCACAAGACACTACCCGAACTTCTAAGCTGTTGGTGGCTCTCAAGAATGGGTAATTTAGTAGGTTAGACTCTGTGTCAAACCCTTGGGGACTTAACCTACTTTTTAACTTTTGACTCATTTCTTTTCCCCCTTTTAGACTTGTAGGCTTGTAGGCTCGCTCTAACCCTTGTTTGGGGGTAATGGGCATCCAGATTTAGAGGGAACTGCTTGAACTGTATGTGAGGGGTGGCTAGTCCCTTTGGTCATTTGGATTCTTCGGATGCTTTCTTCAACTCCTCCCCAAGGTATGTGATAGCGATAGAGTTGACCTACTTGCCTCTCTCAATTAGGGCTAGCTTCTATCTTTGACTTCTGTCTCCCTTATTTCTTTTGTGCCCTCGTGGACATGTCTATTTTTATTTTGGCTCACACTCACGCTTGCCCCTAACATTTTTTCTCCCTCTGGAGGTGTAAGTCCTTAGGGAGTTTGAACATTTCCTCTAACCATGGTTGGGTGATGACTCCCTCGCTTGCTAGAAGGTCTAGGTAGTATCAATTGAAGAGGCATAACCCTTTCCAAACAGACTAGACATTCCGATTTTCATCATCGGGATATGATACGGATGCACTTATGCATGGATGCATGTCTTTTTGTCTTTTTTTCATGTGTTTTTGATGCAATGCATGCGTAACGAGTGCAAAAGAAAAAAAACATGAGTACGAGATGAAGCAAAATGTGAATAGAAAAAAAACATGTGTGAATGCAGCTAAAAAACTTTGTAAGGCAAGGATGCGGCTCTCCATCATTGGTAGTATTTCTTTAAGTAACACGAATTGACTGGCTTTGACTACTCAATGTGGTCCATGTCTTCAAGGATTACCGCTCCCCTAGAGAATACTTGTTTGACGATATAAGGGTCGCGCCAATTGGCTTTGAATTTGCCACGAGAGTCACGGAGATGGATGGCCTGTAAGACCAAGTCTCCGGGAACAAAGCTCTTGGTACAGACTTTCTTCTGGTAGGATCTTTCCATCCTCCTTTGATAACACTGGGCATGATGTAGGGCTTACAGTCGATGTTCATCTATCAAATTCAACTGCGCGAAGCGATCACCCAACCATTCAACCTCTTCTTGTTCTGCTTCTTTCAAGATCCTTAAAGAAGGGATTTCTACCTCGACCGGTAGCACGACCTCCATGCCATAGACTAAAGAAAAAGGAGTGGCGCCTGTGGATGCTTGATGGAAGTTCAATATGCCCACAATGCATAGGGAAGCTTTTCATGCTAATCCCTATGAGTCTTTGCCATCTTCTTTAGTATCTTGGTAATGTTCTTGTTGTTTGACTCAACCGCTCCATTCATCTAGGGGCGGTAAGGTGAAGATCGGTGATGCTTAAAGTGGAAATTCTATAAATAATCTTCGACCCTCTTGGCTATAAAGTTCTTCCCATTATCTGATATTATTGCGTGTGGGACCCCATATCGAGATATGATGTTATTCTTCAAGAACTTCTCCATTACTGCAGTAGTGACAGTCTTGTATGACGCCACTTCGACCCACTTCATGAAGTAATCAATGGCCACCAAAATGAAACGATGCCCATTAGATGCTGCCAGATGAATGGCACCGACAACATCAATTCCCCAGGTGGAGAAAGGCCATGGTGACGACATGTTGTGAAGTTGTTGCAAGGGAGCATGGATTAGATCCCCATGGATCTGGCAGACGTGACACCTTCACACAAACTGACAGCAATCTGCCTCCATGGTCGACCAATAATAGCCTTGCAACATGATCTTCTTAGCTAACAGAACTCCATTCATGTGCAGCCAGCATTTCCCAACATGGACTTGTAACATGACAGCATCGGCCTCCTTCTTATCCAAGCACCTCAAGAGCATCTGGTTATAGGATCTCCTGTACAAATGGCTAGTCCCGAGTACATAGGTAGATGCCAAGCGCTTCAATGTCCTTGCCTCTGTTGCTGACACCTGAGGAGGGAGGTTTCTGGTTTCCAGAAGAACCTTAGTATCATGGTACCATGGGAGCTCTTCCAGAGGATCTGCTTCCTCTATGCTCATGCAGTGTGCTGGTTGATCCATACATGTAACTGAAACATCCACTGCACGGTCTTCTGGTATCGAGAGCCAAGATGCTAAGGTTGCCAAGGCATCTACGTAGGCATTCTTGGCCCTACTCATAAAGGAAAAATGAATCTCCTGGAATTCTGCCATGAGCTTCGTAAGATGGGCATAGTATTGGATGAGCTTTTGATCCTTGGTCTTCTAGTCGCCGTTAACCTGTGTGATAATCAGCATGACATCGCCACGCATAAGTAACTTGCGAACACCATGCTCCAAGGCCATATGAAGCCCCAATATGCATGCCTCATATTCAGCTTCATTATTTGTGCATTTGAAATTTAATTTCCTTGCGTAAGGAGTCCTCTGGACTTAGGGGGCTACCAGTACGGTGCCAATGCCCATTCCTCTTTTGTTGACTGTGCCATCAAAGTATAAGTGCCAATGATCCTTCTCCTTGGCCATCTCTGATTCATCATCATTATCCTCAGTGCACAGCACGTCCTCGTTTGGAAATTGAGTCCACAAGGGTTGATATTCCTGTATAACTAGCTTGGCCAGATGGTTTGACACTACTTGTCCTTTTATGGATTTTTGTGTGACGAAGGTGATGTCATATTGGGACAACAACACCTGCCACTTGACACACCATGCTACCAGCGCCGGCTTCTGGAGAAAATACTTCATAGGGTCATGGCGACAAAGGAGCAGGACTGGGTATGCTATCATATAATGCCTTAGGCGTAGAGCTGCCCAGACTAGAGATAAGCAGACCTTCTCTATGGTAGTGTACCTGGCCTCGCAATCATTAAACTTCTTAATCAGATAATATATCATCCTCTCTTTGCGACCTAATTCATCATGCTCCCATGGAATGTTGGGATACTGATAGATAAAGGAGTAGGGGCTGCGCTGGCTCTAGTGGGACCAACACTGGACGTCTGGCTAACAACCGCTTGATCTTGTCAATGGCTACCTGACATTCCTCGTTCCAACCGATCTGTGCATTCTTCCTCAGGAGCTTGAAGATCGGCTCGCAGATTGGTGTGAGCTGTGCTATGAACTAGCTGATATATTGCAGGCGACCCAATAGTCCTCTGACTTCTTTCTCCGTAGTTGGGGAGGCATGTCAATTATGGCCCAGGCCTTATCTGGATCAACCTCGATTCCCCTCTGGCTGATGATGTGGCCAAGAAGATTGCCAGATGAAACCCCGAAGGCACATTTACTGGGGTTAAGGTGGAGCTTGAACTTGCGCAAACGATCGAACAACTTCCTCAAGCAGGCTAGATGATCTTCGGGCTCTTTGGATTTAGCTATCATATCATCAACATAAACTTCGACCTCTTGGTGCATAAGGTCGTGGAATAGCACTATCATAGCTCTCTGATATGTAGCCCCTACATTCTTGAGCCCAAATGGCATCACCTGGTAGCAAAAGATCCCCATGGGGTGATGAATGATGTCTTTTCCATATCTTCTTCTGCCATCCCGATCTGGTTGTGTAATCATGCCGACGACAGCCTCGGGCTTGGCACGAAAGGCCAAATGCATGAGGATCAGCAAAGTCACGGCAAAAATAACAAAAATAATGATAAAATGCAGGAGTCGCCACCTAGTCTTTAAAACGGGAGATGAGGAAAACCACTTAAAAACATTCAAATTACACGATAAAACCAATGGAAAAGGTCTTCAAAAACCAAAAAATAGGCAAGGATCCCTGTTACGCACGCGGAAGGTATTAGGCACCCTTGTGCTCCCGAAAATTGGCCTTTCATGGGTTTTTCATTTACTTGTATGGAATGTCGACTTTTCAGCCTTTCTGTATGCCCAAGGGCGATATGCAATGCAATGCTATATATGAGTGGTGTCGTATGCTAAACATGCGTGCAAGGGTTGTAGGGTGTGACCTAATGCTCAGAAAGGTCACCCGTGCGGTGAGTCAAGCACCAGTACAAGGATGTTGCACAGATATGATCAAAGATCTAAAAATATTGAGTGACTTTCATCCTCGCTTTACTATATGCAAAATATGAGCTATCATGCATAAAAATGGCTGAAAATAGAGTGGAGTCATCCTAATATGCCCAGGAAGACACCCAGAGAAAACCAAAGGCAAATCCAAACAAGAAACATGCTAAATGCCATGCCAAAAGCTACTGTGTGCGACAGAACACATGCAGGTGTGCCTGTGTGGTGCGCCAGACTAGTGCTCCAGTCTGGTGTGCCACCTAAGTGTTCTACTGATGCCAGGAAAGTGTGTCAGAGAAAATCATGGATCCGACAGTAAACTAGAATGCCATGCAATATAAAAATCTTGTAAACTTGCAGACTCATCAGAAAAAAAAGCAACATGAGTATCTATCGAAGTCTAAGCGTGAAAACATAATATGGGTTTTGTGCTCAAGGGCTGTATGCCTCACACAAGACCACACCATCCTAATGCTAAGTAAAAACAATAAGATCCAGCCATGCTATCCAGATCTGGATCATAGACTATTGCATGAGAACCTCCCAAACATGAGTTCATAGGGCAATCAGTTCACCAAATTTCAGCAACAGGCTGAACATGCGAGATGCAAAGAGTCTTAAAAACAGTGCTATCCAAGACTAAGATCATGCATGCAAAGTCATGACATATTAGAGAATACACATCATAAAAATCAAAGGCAAAAACATCCGAAAAAGCATGCAGATCATGATGTAAAGATGATGATTTACTCTCTAAACAGACTAGTGCACCAGGATGGTGTGCCAGAATGGTGCTCTGGTGAGGTGCGCCACCCTGGTGCGCCACATTGGTGCTCCAATGTGGCGCACTCCAAAAAATCTGAATCAGACAGCAGTCTGATTTCAGATTCTGGTCCAGCTGCTAGTGATGTAATGCGATTAATCTTAACTAGATCAATTATTTAAATGGTAGAGAACTGAACCATGATAAAAAAACAAGCATAAAAGTCTCTTTATCATTTCTTAATCATGCAAGTTCATGGGTTAATGGGTTGAAGCTACTGCTTAGTAGGCTCAAAGGAGTATGCAATGAATTAATGAACCTAACAATCATATAAAGATGATAAATATGTAAAGAGTATATTTGCAGTTCATTTCACAGCAAGCATTTGCATGAATCAAGATTCAATATGTAAAAACAGAGATTACATGATGTAGAATTTAACATAGCAGAGAAGCATTGTGGATATACATGTAGGAGCAATCATCTTATCATGAAAGCAACTTATTAACAGACCATATGTTCAGTGCATTGCATGCTTTATACAGTTTAATACCTAGAGCTTAAAATAAAGGATAAGTAAACAGAGGAGTAAGGATCTTACCTTGCCCAAGATGTTTCCTCCTTGAAGGCTCAAGATAACACTTCCTTGTTGCTTTGGATGAGATGAGAATGCTCTGGAATGTAAGGGTATTGTGACCGTGCTCGACCCGGAGGGAGGGGTGGGGAGGAGACCACAGCCATGCCGAGACGGCGAAGGCGCAAGGATAAAAGAAAAGAAAAGGGAGTCGCCACCTAGTCTTTTAAGGGAAAGATGAGGAAAACCACAAAAGGATGAATGCAT
>JAMKQA010002669.1:0-16023 GCA_024699735.1 Posidonia australis
GTAGTTTGTGTACCACCACTTCGATGTCTAGGCCGACCATGTCGTCATAACTCCAGGCAAAGACATCTGTGTATTCCTTCAGAAATGTTATGAAATCTGCCCTGGCCTGTGGAGATAGCTTAGCACTGATGAGCACCTCCTTGACATTTTCTGTTGTGCCGATGTTCACCCGTTCAGTTTCCTCCTCGACATGCATGTTTGGGCCATCTGGATCATTGTCGTAGGGCTGGAATTCGGGTGTCTCTCCGTCTTCATCTATGTCATCCTCCTCCTCCTCATTGGTGATGAGCTCTGATATGATTTCCACCTTGAAGGTTGGGTCAGTGATGCCAAAGGAGAGGATGTGTTCTGATTTCTGTCCCTGATGATTCTTCATGATGGTCACACTGACTTTGGTGTTCTTGTATTTGCACTGTGTGACCTCTGGTTCTTTGATAATGGACTCTGCTAATTGGTCAGGCTTCTTCGTTTCCTCGACCTTTGATACTATTTTTTGGTTTTTTGGGTTTTCTAATTTTTTTTGGGTTTTCTGGACTTTTTGATTTTTTTTGGATTTTCTATAGTATGTACGAAGGGTGCAACTGATTGGCGGTTGTCCTGCTACTGACTGATAGGAGTGATGCCACCCGGCTTTCCCCCTGAGCTTAACTCAGAGTCTCTTTTTTTTTTTTTGACCCTCACCATGCTTAAGGTGAGGCTTCTTCTGCAGATACCATCTAGACCCGCCTCCCGGCTCCAAAGAGATTAACTCTAATTGTCTAGTGGGTTCTGGTTGTGAATCAGACAGGACCATGATGGGTGAGTGGTCCGACTGCTGGTGGGAAGCTACTAGCTCTGATTCTGAGGCCCTCGACTTTTCTTTATTAAGCCTCTGATACTCTACTGTGTCCTTAGCCAATACTGACGACTACTCTCGGAACAGAAGCTCCAAGTCACTGACTTGCTCACTTGCTTGCACTACTCTATCGACTGTCTCATCCTTTGCCAAGATGCAATCGGAACATCGGACAACACTTTGTTCTGCCACTACCTCCTCTGGACTGCGGGCCTCTGCTAATTGAATCTGAGACCGCTGTGAACAATGCCCTGGACTGACCAACTGCACTGACGGGTCTATTGATGTTCCTGCTTGTAGGACTACCACTGTGGGGCTCGCTGCTTGGGAGGTAGCCGATATCGTCAGAGTACTTACCGTTGGCTGAGACTGTGACTACACCGTCTGGTGTCGACTCTTCTCTACGGTGGCTTGGCTCTGATTGGAATCTAGTATCCCTACACTAACAAAGTTGGTGAGGTTCGACAGAATATAAATCTTTTTGTACCTCCGGGTATGCAAATATCTGTCCTAGCACTGCTGCCACTCGTATCCCAGGCCTTCGAACTCTCGCCTCTCTTCCGCCTGGATGGGCTCGGAGATTCCTTGGCTGTGTCCCCCAAACAGTGCTCCTTTCATGTATCCCCACTTGCGACATACGTTTTCAATCATCAGGAGGGGATTGCCACGAACAGTCAGGTAATTGACACGCTCGAGAGTCGGAATGTAATCGATAGGCTTGAAACGGTTGACCCAGAACATGACATCAGACGGTTTAGGATCAAAGTGGACGGTCTGGAGGGAGACAGCAAAGACCAACTCAACCTTTTCTTTGTCAAGATCTTCCGCCAAGATGACAACTATGTCATCGCCCCAACGGAACTTAACCATGCGGTGGAGGGTCAAGGGGATGCCCAAGTAGAAGATTGAAAGAGGGCTCCAAATCCGCAATGTAAAATTCGACGTCGAAGACTATAAGCCCTATGGTGAGAGGAATAACTAGCATCCCTAGCGCATCGTGATGTGTGTTATCAAAAGCCGTCATTCCCTTCGTAGTTGGTATGATATCCTCGACTTTGAATCCGATCTTATTTGTTGTGTACAAAGGGCAGACATTATGGCCTGCGCCATTATCAACCAAAGTAAGGGGAATATAGAAGCTTTGATATTGCGCCATAATGAACAAGGATTGGTTATGATTAACACCTGTTGAGGGTGACTCCTTGCTGAAAAAAGAAATGACACAAGGCTTTGCAATCATGCCCACCATATTCTCAAGAGCCGATAGTTCTATGTTGGGGGAGACTCGAGCAGCCTGAAAGACCCTTAGGAAGGTATCTCGATGCTCTGAAGAAATACAGATGAGATCCCAAATGGAGATATCAGCCTTGACCTTCTTCAGTTGAGATGTGATGTCGGCAGACGGTTGCTCCTGCCTGGTCGAAGAAGCAGGGACTAAACAAGGAACCATCCCAGAAGATTGAGGGGCTGGCTGATGAGGGGGTCTGGCTAGACAGGATATTGGATTGGAAACTGAGCAAGAGGCCGGATAAGATATGGGACAAGACGTTGGAATAGAGACTAGACAAGATACTGGACAGGATGCTGAATGGGAGATTGGACAGACTTCTAGGAAAGAGGTTGGACAATGGATTGGACAAGATTTTGGACAAGAGATGGTACAAGAATCTAGGTAAAAGGTTGGACCAGAGATTAGACAAGAATCTAGACAAGAGATTGGACAAGATTGGATAGGATTCTAGGTAAGAGGTTGGACAAGAGATTGGACAAGAATCTAGGTATGAGGTTGTACTGGAGATTGGATAGGATTCTGGACAAGAGATTGGACAAGAATCTAGGCAAGAGGTTGGACAAGAGATTGGACATGAATCTAGACAAGAGATTGGACAAGAATCTAGGTAAGAGGTCGGACTGGAGATTAGATGGGAATCTAGGTAAGAGGTTGGACAAGCGATTGGACAAGGTTCTAGGCAAGAGGTTGAACAAGATATTGGACAAGATTCCAGATAAGAGGTTGGACAAGATTCTGGAGAAGATTCTAGGTAAGAGGTTGGACAAGAGATAAGTGGGCCAATGGGTGACCCAGAATGTACGGTCAGCGGCGCGGCAATATGCTCTGCCCTTGCGGTCAGCCGTATCATGTGGACCGCTGACTCGGGACCGGCATGAATAAAATGATAAAATGAGTAGGGGAGGGCTTACCTCTAGTGTGAATCAGGTCAGAGGGGTCTACTACAGATGTCGTAGACCCAAAGGTGGAGATGAAATGGACTCCTAAGGTCCCAGCGCTTGCTGAGTTGTCATGTGTTGGCATGGGCTGGTTGACAATGTTGGTATGAGTCGGTGGTGCTTGTGCCTGTGCAAGTGGTGGTGCAGGTGCAGTGCGTGCCTCTAGAGTGTCGATAACGATGACCTTGAGGTCAATCAAGTCCTGAATGGAGTTTCAAAGAGCCATACAATTACCTATCGAATGACCCGCGCAACGGTGGAAATTGCAGTATAAACTCGTGTTAAACCACCCCAGAAGAGGATTCGGTGGGGGGCAGATCTCCTAGAGCTTCAAGAGTGACACCACCTTAGGGAGGATGGCACTCAGCGGCTCAACAAGTGGTGTATATTGTCAGGAAACACGCAAAGGCCTTCTCTTCCCTGGGCGAGGTCCTTGCCAGACCGTTGTCGCAGGATACACCGACTGGGCGGTGGTAGTGATCTGTGGTGTGTGCGGTGCACTAAATGTAGGTGCATAAACTAACTGACTCGGGTCTAGTTGGTTCAACACATTGACGAGCCGGGCAGTTGACCCTACGTATGGGACGACAGGCTTAGGAGGATCCCACCTCTTAAGGTAACTGGTGCCAGCGCCATTGCGAGTGCTGCTGCTCGCCTAGTGATCCAAAGATGAGGCTTGTTTGGCAAAAGCGGCGAGCATAGGGAAGCTACCACTGCAGAGGGAGCTCTCAACGTGCGCGTCCGCCTGGATCACAGATGGGAAGGTGGTGACAGGTTGAATGCTCAACAGAGCCCCAGCATCAGGTTGTGCTCCTCGGATAATGATTTCGATAGACTCCTCATCGGAGGGCCTATCCTTTACTTGTGATGCAAGGGCACGCCATCGGCCGACATACTCCCCGAACGGCTCGTTGGGCTTCTGTTTTGTGGCGACAAGGTCCTCCCTCTTTGGGACCATGTCGAGGTTAAAGGCATACTGGTCCATGAACGCCTGCGAGAGGTCGTTCCAAGTCTTGATCGAGCCCATGTCAAGCGACGTGAACCACTTGAGGGCCGGACCGGTGAGACTCTTTTGGAAGACGCAGATTAGCAGCCTCTCATCAGCCTGAAGCTGAGTGAGATCTCCGTAATATGCTCAAATATGTGAAATAGGGCAACCCTTACCATTATATTTCTCGAAATCCGGGATTTGGAATTGCGGTGGGAGTGTCGCCTCTGGGAAATAATGGAGGTCCCGGAGCCGTAGGGTTGGCGATTGCCACCCTGCACTTGTCGAAGTGCTCTCTCCAGGTCACCTACCCTGGCGTGGAGGGTATCTGGAGCTACTGCCGATGAGGATGATGCAGCAGGGGGAAGGGCCGCATATGCTATGTAGGCCGCACCTAAGTGCTCCTCCGGGTCCACCATCATGCCACCTGGTTCTGCGGCATGATGGCCAGCATATCTGTGCAAGAGTGTTGGGTGTGATTGTGGAGGTGAAAGTGTCTGGACCTGATGTTGTGCAGAAAGATTATGAATAGAAAATTGTGTGGCAGTGGGTGATGAGTGTGGGAGTAACAGCTGCTGCGGCGTTGACCACCAGATGCTGGAGTTGAATGTTGTGCAGGGATGTGGTGTGTCTGAGCCTGTGGTGTCACATTTAATGTGGGTGCAGTGAGGAGTTGGGGTGAGGACTGAGGTGGTGGTGCCGATGCCTGGAACATTGGAGCAAGCTGTCGAGGAGCCTCAAGAATATTAGGGTCTGTAGTGGACTGAATGGCAAAGGTCATGCTCTCGATCTTCTGAGCGAGAGCCAGCAAATATTCTGCCTGTGCGATAAGGGACCCCTCGAGGATAGCAAGGGATGGCACAGTCAGAGGTTCAGAAGTCACAGATGGGACAAAAGTAGGTTGCCCTGGAGGCAAGGAATCTGCAAGGGGTGTTGCCACAGTGGGCAGAGTGCCATGAAAGAAGGAACTCTAAGAAAGTGGGGCTATCAGTGGTACATCCAGAACCCGAGCTGGGGTCACTATGATGGACTCAGTGCTGGCTCCAGACTGGCTGGGGTTAGCAGGTGTCCTACAGAATGGGGGACAGAACCTCTGTGGTGCACGAAGGGGATAGAAGGAATGGTTGGAGACACAGCAAGAGTAGGAGGGACTGGAAAGGAGGTGCCCTCGGGAGCAACAGTGGCAGAAAGAGACTCACTAGTACGCTGGGCCGTAGCTGACCAGGAATGAGTGAGAACCGGACTACGGTGGCAAACAAGGGGATGAATCCAAGAACAAGCTATCATCAAAGTGACGGATAACTCAGGAAAAGATGATCGGCAACGAGGTGTCGCAATCAAGGGAACCAAGGCAAGAATGCTCGAGCAGTGGCTAAGGAACTCACGCTCCACTACCTGGAAAAGAGAAAATTGGCTAGGGTTAGAACAAGCAACAAAATGCAGTTTGTTATGGTGGCGTGAATGGCATTCATGCACATGGATGTAACTAACATGCTCTCTCTCACCAACTTAGTGTTTCCTAGAAGGTCATCTACTCCGGGATCACACACAGGTAAATAGGTCTCCGACTCAGGCTAGAAAGTAAAGGTCCTCACTCTAAATCATGGCCAAAGCGTAGGCAGTGAATCAATGGTGCATTGGTGGCCTCGTCTCCTACAGTAGCATGGAGCTGTACCCTCTACTAACACTAACACGACCCCAGACAAGGGGGGACAAACTAGCAACACGTCCTACGCCAAAGCTATAGAAGGATTACCAGAATTACCCTTCACGGACTGTAGGTGGACTAAGGGGAGAAGAATGCATGCCCTATATGCTCAATCATGCAATATGCTTTAGTGTCTTTTACTTGCATTTTATTAACTAAGGGGGAGAGTTTAATTTGGTCTCTAGTTTTGCCTTATTAATTGTTCTCTGAGTTTGTGTGTTTTATTTTAACCAAAAGGGGAAAACAAACATGTCTCTACTCTCCTAGGCATGTCAAGTGTAAAAAAGGGAGGAAAACACACAAGCAAGGCAGGCAAGCAAGCAAACAACAAACAAAAGGCATGATCATGGCATGTGCTAGTGTCGTGACATCATGATTGTGAAAAGGAAAAACATCCATCACATCAAAAGGCATGATATATGGCATGTGTGTGCAGTGACAGAAGAAATGTGTGAAATAAAGTGCAAGAAGCATGCTAAGTAAGCAAACGATCACAGACAAAGAAAACAATCAAACCTATGAAGCCAAAGCAAGCGAGAAAGACTAACCTGAAAGCCGGAATCTGGTTATCCCTAGCGGAGTCGCCAGTTCTGTGACCATGCCGACCTGAGGATGTCCCGGTGTAGAGGCACGCCAAAGGGAAAGGGATCACAGCCATGCCAAGATGGCGAAGGCGCAAGGAAAGATAAAAAAAAAAAGAAAATGAGTCGCCACCTAGTCTTTTAAGGGAAAGACGAGGAAAACCACAAAAAGATGAATACCTGAGGTGCAGATGTGAAGGCTGGATGTCTGCTAACCAAATGATGGGTAAGGATTCCCATTACGCACGAGGAAGGTGTTAGGCATCCTCGTATGCCTGAGAAACTCGGTCTTTCTAGTCTAATTACGTGTTAAAGGCTTGATGGATGTTTGCTAAAATATTCAGGGGCCAGAATGTAAATTTCACTAAGAAAACTTATTTTAGAAAGATTCAGGGGTTAAATGTAAATGTCCTGGACCTAAATGTAAAGAAACTATGTTCTAGGGACCCAGATGTGATAAAAACAAGCATTGATATGTTAAGAATTAAAAAATGAACTATGTAGGGGGCCACATGCAAAATTCACAGAGAAAATAAAAGAAATAAAAAGTATTTTAAAACTACAGGGATAAGTGAAAATGTCTGGACCCATATGCAATAAAAAGGACCAAAACGTAATAAAATAAGGACTTAAAAGTAATAATCAAAAACTAAAGAAATTGGGCCTAAAAAGACCCATTTGAAGATCAACGGAGGATCGCCGGCATTCCGCCGCCGACAATCTCTTGAACAAGCTCCTGGAGGCGGTTTGACGGTCGGAGGGGTGCGCGCCAGGCTGGCGGAGCACCAAGGAGGGATAGCGAGGCTCTGGAGGCATTGCGGAGGCCCGAGGAGGTCCGGAGGCCTCCTCCCACCTTCGTCTCTGGCTACGGGGACGGTGGAGGCGGTTAGGTCGCCGCGGAAGCTCTACCGGTGGCGGAGCGGCGCGGAGGGCTTTGGGACGACGCTGGGAAGCTTCTGGAGTCCTTGGATTGATGTGGGAGCGTTTGAATCGTGCGGACGTGCTCTCGACGGCGAGTGGACAGTGACGACGACGACGAAGTGGGCTGGCGTCTTTCTTTGTAAATAGGGGGCACCGAGGAGGAGGAGAGGAAAGAAGGAGGGAGGAGAAGAGGAGGAGAGGAAGGAAGGAGCCCTAGGGGCCTCCCTCCTCCGTAGGGGCCGTGGGTTCACCGGAGAAGGTGAACCCACACCAAAGATGGGGGTGGCAGCGTACAGAGGTGCCACCCCAACGCGAGTGGTTCAGGGAAACTAGAGAAAACTACGGGACATGCGATGAATTGAAGAAGAAGGGAAGAAAAGGTACCTGAGTGGCTGTTCCCACGGACTCCGGCAGTTGGTCGATGGCATGGTGCTCTGGTGGCTCTGGTTTGCCCACTGACGGCGGCTGGCTTTGAAAAAATAGGATTGGATGCTCCTGGAGGTTGATGGTCGAAGGTGAAGTGCACTGAATTGCTTGAGAGGAGGCTGCAGGTCTCAAACCTTTTTTTTGGTCATCGACGGCAAGGGTTTTTATACTCTGGTGAGGTCATCCCCCACCGTGGATCTTCCCCCTCGACCCATGGGCACCGCTAGATCGAGCGCGTGGGCTGGGGATGTGCCAGAGATCACGGGAGGTTGAGACTTGCTCGAGATTGGTCGTCGACGTTGTCGCTGGAAAAATAGGGTCGTCGGAATTATTTTTTGACCTTCCTAAGTTTTGAATTGCATTTTTGAATGAACAATGTTGGGCTTAACGGGCTTATGGCTTTGGGATTTTTGTTTTGATTTTTATTTTGGGATTCTTAGGGTTTTTTAGGGTTTTAATTTTAGATTTTCAATTGGATTTTGTGGGTTTAGTTTTGGGCTTTTATTTATGTAAAATTCATGAATAAGGTTTAATTAGTTGGTTTTAAATTAGGTTTTAATTATTTTGGGTTTTTTTGTTTTATTTTTTTTTTTGGAATTTTTATGGATTTAGGGTTTTGCTTTTTAGGTTTTTAATTTGGGGTTTTGTGATTTTAATTTAATTTTTGATTTTGTAATTTAGGGTTTAATTAGGGTTTTTAAATGGAATTTAAGTGGATTTTTTAGGGTTTTGGCCTTAAGATTTTAAATTAGGGTTCAAATTTTAATTTTGGCTTTTTATTTATGTCTTATGATTTTAATTAAATTTGTGATTAAGGTTTAATTAGGGTTTTGATCAATTTAGGGTTTTTATTTTATTTTTACGATTTTAATCATTTTAGATTTAGGGTTTTGGATCTCAATTTGGAATTTGGGTTTAATTAGGGTTTATGGTTTTAATTTAGGATTTTTGAATTTTAATTAGGTTTTATGTTTTTTAATTAGGGTTTTTGTGTTTTAATAATGGTTTTTGGATCAATTTAGGATTTTAATTGGATTTTACTTTAGTTTTTATTGGATTTTAAATGGATTTTACTTAATTTGGTTTTTTATTTGTTTTTGAGTGGGTTTTAAATGGATTTTGACTTAATTAGGTTTTATTTGATTAATTAGGGTTTTTATTTGATTATAAGTTGGTTTTAAATGGATTTTGACTTAATTAGGGTTTTATTTGATAATTAGGGTTTTTTAATGGATTTTAAGTGGATTTAATTTCATTTGTTTGGTTTCAAGTTTAATTGGGTCAGAGTGGGCTAGTGTGGGCTTAATTGGGCTTGTGTAGGCTAAGGTTTTGGTGGTCGCAACCAGAGCATCATTTGGAGGAGCCTACTGCTAAGTGATCTCAAAATTGAGGTGTCTACACATGAAAACAGTAGAAAATGATAGGAATGCATGGAATCTAGTTAAATTTATATTCCTAGAATTTATTGTGAATTTATGATTGTATTTATGGTCATTTATGACATTGTATGGTTTTAGGTCGTTTTGACCCTTATGGCTTCTTGAATTTGTTTCTCTTTGCATGGTGAATAGATTTCGGTTTTGTTTGTGTGAATTTGGAGTAGAGTCGAGGGTCTATCATATATGTTTTAGTTGGATTTTTTGATGCTTGTTTTGGGGGTCCGTCCCTTGGTCCCATTTTGGGCAATCTTGCAGGTGGATGCCCTCGACCGTTTTCTGGTTTCGCAAAACATGACATACCAAATCATTTCGGTATGTCGTTTTTCTGTTAGATTGGGTCCTCTAGTTAAAACTTGGTCTTCCAAATCTCTTCAGTCTACCGTTTTTGGCTATGAGTGTCAACCGTTGTTTCTCAGTTCGGTTGACCAAATTTATTCGATCTACCGAACCAGGAACTTTTGGTCGACCAATTTGGTTTTTGGTCTACCGTTTTGGGTGTCTGTACCTATATCAGTCGACTGATTTTGGTCGGTCTTCCAATCCTGGTGATTTCAGTGTACCGAGCCCATTTCGGTATGCTGAATCAAGACCCAGCTGATTTATAAAATGTGATTTTTGTGGGTTTTATGAATTTGTTTGTTTTGCCCATTTAGGATGGGATCGTGGGCCATTAGTGGTGGTCTTATGGGACACCTGATGTATCATTTTGTCGAGATTTTTAAATGAGTTTCCAAAGATATAAAATAGTTTGAAAATGGTTTTCAAAGAGATGGTTGGCCCATTTTGAAAAATGGTATTTCTTAGTTTTCTATGTGTTGGTCGAGACACAGTGAGATAGTGTCCTCAAGGCTAACGAATGTGACGACATTCTCAAGTGATTGAGTGTGTCTCTTTGGTTGAGGTCGGAGGCTGAGATACTTGAGGCTAAGAGTCGTCGGGTCTTAGAGATATGAGACTCCTTGACTGTCGTCTCGAGACTAGGGTTGTGGTACACGGGTTGAGGTGTCTTATAGTATGACGGGGAGATATAATACTCCTACTGTCGTTATGAGCACTGAGGCTCAGGTATTGTCATGTGTGGAGGTATGACACTCCTTCCTAAGCACCACGTGGAGGACACCGTGAGGAGGAGTATCTTGTGGTGGCCAGTGTTAGTGGGACACGTGCCCCATAGCTGGTAGCATCCTGAGAGACAGAATTGCCTTCCTAGAAGGGTTGGCTTTGTGAGGATTCTCCAAGTGGGAGAATCGTGGGACGATGATCGCCCCTACACATGGTGGCTTCCCGTGGTAGTTCAGTGCACCTTCGTGGCTACTTGTGGCCAGAGTTGGTTGCCTGGCGCCAGGCATCCCAACTCACTATGTGTGGTTTTGACCATTGAGGATCGTGTTTGTGGTTTTGGGCTAGTAGAACCCTGTAGACACCCCGATTTTGAGGTGGCTCATAGGTAAACTCTCCAGATGTTGCTTTGTATACGAGAAGCTCAACCACTTTTGAATCCTATTTGACATTTTTAACTAGCTAGAGATCATCGCACAAACCGACCACAAACCTATGACCCAATTAGCAATTCAGGTAGCTAGTGGAGAGCACCAATGTGGAGCACTTGACTAGAGCACCAAGCAGGAGCACTAAAGTGGCGCACCTAGCTGGAGAACCAAGGTGGCACACCTAACCAGAGCACCATCCTAGCGCACCAAGCTGGCGCACAGCCACTTTTCAGAGTGCTGGCTGCTGGCTTTCCATCTCCCGTACTTGTAACCCTCGCCAACGGATATTCCCTGCTAATCTACGCCAGGCTCTTCGTTTACGAGGCTGTCTGCATCCCATGGGAGTTACCCTTGTGGAACTCTATAAAAGGACCTCCATTGGCAACCATTTGAAGGGGACTTGGCAACTCATCACTCTTTGGTTAAGCCATTCACTTACTACCAGCAACCCTCTCTCATTTCCTGGAGATATCCTCACATTCCAGAGCATTCTCAACCCATCCAAAGCAACAAGGAAATATTATCTTGAGCCTTCAAGGAGGAAACACCACAAACAAGGTAAGATCCTTACTCCTCTTTCACTAATCCTTTTATTTAAGCTCTAGATATTACACCGTATAAAAGCATGTAAAAACTTGATAGATGATCTGTTAGTAAGTTGTTTTCATATGATGAGATGATTGCATCACGTAGAAGATGCTCTGTATGTTAAATTCTGTTTGTTAAAATCTGCATCATATGATCTCTGTAAGTTGTTTTCATCTCTGTTTTTATATTAGGAATCATGATTCATGCAAATACTTGCTACGAAATGAGCTACAAATATACTCTTTATATGTTCACCATTTGCATATGATTGTTAAGTTCATTAGCTCATTGCATGCTCTTTAGAATCTACTATGCCAATAATTTCAGCCCTTAACCCATGATCTTGCATGACTTAAAAAGAGATGATAAAAAGGATCTTCATTGCTTGCTTTCCATCATGTTTCCGCTTTTTATCATCTGAATAATCAATCTGGTTAAGATAAATCGCAATTAATCTCTTGCATCTGGACTAGAATCTAAATCAGAGAACAGTCTGATTCAGATTTTTTGGAGTGCACCACACTAGAGCACCAAGGTGGTGCACCAGGGTGGCGCACCTCACCAAAGCACCATTCTGGTGCACCAGTCGGGTCAGAGAGCAAATCATCATCTTTGTATCATGACCTGCATGCTTTCCTAAGTGTTTTTGACTTTGATTTTTATTATGTTGCTTCTCTGATATGTCAGGTTTTTGTATGCATGATTTCAGTCTTGGATGACACTATTTTAAGCCTTTTTTGCATCTTGCATATTCAGCCAGTTGCTGAAATTTGGTGAGCTGATTGCCCCCATGAACTCATGTTTGGAAGGTTCTTATGCATCAGTCTATGATCCAGATCTGGATAGTATGGCTGAATCTTGTTGTTTTTACTTAGCATAGGGATGGTGTAGTCTTGTGTGAGGCATACAAGCCTTCAGCGCAAGACCCATATTGTGCTTTCATGTTTGGACTTTGATGTATACTCATGTTGCATTCTCTGATGAGTTTACAAGTTTACAAGTTTTTTACATTGCATGGAATTCTGGTTTACTGTCGGATCTATGATTTCCTCTGGCATACTTTCCTGGCACCCTAGTAGAGCACATAGGTGGCGCACCACACCGGAGCACCAGTCTAACGCACCACTTAGGCGCACCAGCCTGTTTTCTGTTGCATGCAGCTGCATTTAGCATGGTATTTAGCATGCTTCTCGTTTAGATTTGCTTTAGGTTTTCTCTAGTTGTCTTCCTGGATATATCAGGAAGGCTCCACTCTGTTTTCAACCTATTTTATACATGATAGATAATTTTTTTCATATAATAAAGCAAGGATGAAAATCACTCGATGTTGTTAAATCTTTGATCATATCTGTGCAATATCCTTGCAACGGTGCTTGACCCATTACACGGGTGACATTTCTGAGCATTAGGACACACCCTACAGCCCATACACTCATGTTTAGCATAAGGCACCATTCACATATAGCATGGCATTGCATATCGTCCCCGGGCGTACAAAAAAGGTTGAAAAGCCAACATTTCATATAAGTAAACAAGAAACCCATAGAAAGACCACTTTTCGGGCGCACGAGGGTGCCTAATACCTTCCTCGTGCGTAACAGGGATCCTTGCCCAATTTTTTGGTTTATAACCATCTTTTCCATTGGCTTTATTGTATGATTTGAATGTTTTAAATGGTTTTCCTCGTCTTCCGTTTTTAAATAGACTAGGTGGCGGCTCCTGCATTTTTATCATTATTTTTATTGATTTGCTGTGACTTGACCGATTCTCGCGCATTTGGCCTTTCGCGCCAAGCCCGAGGCTGTCGCCAGCATGGTAACAAGCCCTATCTACTGTTTTGGCCGGTATGGGCCGCGTTTGTGGGATTTTAGAGAAAATGATTTGCAAAATGAATTTAAAAGTGAAATTAATTATGGTTTTGTTTTCCGTAATTTTCGTAGGGTGCATGTTGAGTGACCTTTGTCACTCACGCTTTCTTGGTGGTTTTGGGTTGCAGGTGTAGACATGCAGATGAGTTTTTGCATAGTGCATATAGTCTGGAGTCTCGTAGCCGCACACACAGGTTCCTGGTAGTTGATATTTTTATTTACCTTTTAATTTATTGTAATTTAATTTGTTTTAAATTATTATGGGAATTGAGGGCATTACAGCCCGACAAGTTACAAAACCATAAAATCATGCCTTTAAAACCATTCTTTCTCTTTTCCTTTCAAAATCATATGCATGCACTTTTTAAAACATTTCTTTGCATGCCCGAGATGGCCACTCTTGCCAAATCAAGTCCAAAACCACACAAAGCACATAGCTTGGTCCCATGCACTCTCTAGTGGACCAAACGAGCAACGGTGTCTGAATACCCTCTATAGCATCTAGGACACCTACAGTAAGCACCAGAACAAACACAAGTACTCTCCTCTACGCAACACGATCCCCTCTGAACTAGCACAATACAAAAGCCATAGAGCCTCTGCTCCCAAACCATGGCCTACTCTAGACAAAAATCACAAAACCACTGCTCCCAAAGCACTATGCCTCAACAAGCGCCAAACCACAGCCTCCTCTAGGTCCAGAGCTTGATTTCCTCAAGCAATACTCCACACAAACCATAGGCACAAATAGTGTGTCAAACTACCCAACGCCAAGCCGACAACACCAGCTACAAACAATCCACTAAAGCACGACCAACGGTGTCTACACTGGTACGATGTAGCCACCTTGCGAGGAGCCGCACCGTCTCAGCGATCTCGCACTTGGAGAACCCTCACAAAGCCAACCCCTCATAGGAAAGCAGTCTAGTCTCTCAACATGATACTAGAAACGAGGTACGTGCACTACCTACACTGGCCAACACATAGGGTCATGCCTTCTTAGCGCCCTCATACGGTGCTCAAGAGGGAGTCTCATACCTCCACACCTGACAACACCCAAGCCTCACTTCTCTTGGCGACTACAAGAGTATCATACCTCCCTGTCATGGTACAAAACAACTCAACGCGTGGACCTCAACCTTAGCTTCGAAACGACAGTCAAAGTGTGTCATACCTCCAAGACTCGACGAACCTCAGCTTCAAGTCTCTAGGCCCAACGCAAGCATAAAGCACTAGAAAACTCTTTCCAAACTATTTTCAAATCTATGCTTTTCTCTTTCTAAAACTCTCTTTTTGGAAAACCATTTCGAAAACCATTAAATATCCTTTAAAACTCACAAACCACTGTGTCCAACAATGGCACGGAAACTAAAGGCTAAGAAACCACAAGCAAAACATAACCTCAAAGCTCTCCTATCAGGCCCAAACAAACACACCCTGGAAGCGTCTGGGTTCACGAGTACCACACTCAACCTACGACCACCACCTAAGAAAACACCAACAAAAGCATCCTCTAAGTGTCAAGCTCACGCAGAAGACCCTACTAGAGCAACTACAACCAAAACTCTATTGTCTGACACCCAAGTGTAAGACACCTACTGACTCATGTCCCTCGAGAACATAGCTAGATCAACTCCAACACCTAGAACATTGCCACTGAATACGTCATTTAGTGAACCACACATAAAACCACACAAGCCCTAGACCTAGGGATGCTATCATGATCCCTAAAGTCTACTCTAAGCCATTTGGGGAAGGCCTATTATTTCTAAATCATATCATCTTTCACTCTACCCATATCCTAGATGATCTCTTGCTAATTCATTTTAGGCAAACCCTACAATCATTCTAATGGTTATCTGAACCATTTATTTCTTCAATATATATATATATACACACACATACACACACTAATCAATCCAACAAAACCAACCGCAAGGGTCCAGGTCTGGTTCGGCAAATTGAACCAAAACGATCGGCCGAACCAGGACTCAGAGGACCAATTCGGCAAACCGAAAAGGGATCGATCAACCAAAATCCCCTAACCTAGTATACAGTTTCCAATCAATCGATCGGACAAGGTGTTGTGTCAATAGCCAAGACCCAGTTTGGCAGACTGACTAAATTCAATCGACCAAAACAGAAGTCAAGGAGACATCCTGGAAGCCCAAAACAATATGCTGCAATAATTTAGCATACCAAACCAGACGAACCTAGGGAACCCAAAAATGGGACCCAAAGTCCCAAACACCCACACAAACTAAGCAAGTCATATATAAAAATGAAGATCTCAACGTGATCTTCTAATCAGGATCAGAATCACGGCGACCCATTGCCCGAGGCACAAGAAATCACCAAACAACCACATAGGGGTACTATTCACTCAAAACCATAAATACGGCCATAAATGGCCCACAAATGTACAATAAATTCTATAAAAATCACAACAATTACCAACATACTACCATGCACCTATGATCCAAAACTGGAACCAAAAATAAGCCTACAAGATGTGTATCTGGCACTAAAGACGACGACAATGTGAGACGAACGGCGTGCCTCCTCCTCTAGTCACGAGCTCCTCCTCTCCCATGGGATGATGGTGGCACAATGGTGGCAGCATCCACCCTCCTTCAGCCATCTCTCTCTCTCTATACCCTCTCTCATCTCTCTCTCATTCTCCCTCTCTCTCCCTCACTCGTGTCGTGAAGAAGAAGGAGAGGTAGGAGAAGAAGAAGAAGAAGAAGAAGAAGAAGAGGAAGGGGTGGGGCCCATGTGAGATAAAAGAGAAAGAATGGAAGGAAGGAAGGAAGAAGAGAAAGAAAGAACGAAGGGAAGGAAACCATAGCATGAGACCAAACCATGTGACTTTTCATGTCCATGTGACTCATGCAAAATGAGATCGGCCACCAACACACGCCAACAAATAGGGCTGATATGGGAAGCAGGC
>JAMKQA010002670.1:0-20936 GCA_024699735.1 Posidonia australis
AGCAAGTGAAGTAGAAGCAGTAATATGACCTATTAGATGTGTTACAGGAGTGACTTGCATAGTAATGGCTGATAGGGTTAGAATGGATGCTCTCAAAATCTACTGTTGAGTGTTCTTATAAGTAGTCGATAGGCTCTGAAGATAGCAAACAACCAACTCCTCAAAATGTTTTTGCTTAATGGCAATATCAGCAGAGAATGGACTATGTTGTGGAAGTTGATCATCCAATGACTGAATCCTTTGGTATGAGGCCTCTAGAGTAGTGTCTTGTGTTGGTGAAGCACAATGATCATAGTAGCTTGCATAGATCTGTGAAACCTTGGCATTTATGGAGTAGAGTTCCTTTAAGTGATTTCAGTTAGCCTTTACAGTTTTGTCAGGCCAAATCACAAGCAGTAGCTGAAGGTGGTAGAAACTTAGTGTGATGTTTTTGCTTTCGTTGAGAAGTAACTAGGTAGGAGAATGAAATACTACAACTAGCATAGTTGGGAATGGTCAACTTGGACTTGGTTCTAAGATTCTCAGATGCGTGAGACCTAGAAGTGGATGACATAACAAGTGCTATGTGGAGGCAGATGCCATCCAATCTGGTGGCAGAACCACAATGACTGGTAAAAGTTGATCACAACATCAAGCGACATATCACCACACTCAAAGTACGTCCCACGGCACGTACAAGCTTCAGATAAGGACAAAAAAACATTGCCTGATGTATGGATTTGGCAAAAAATGGTGACCGTAATCCATGCTTGGGAAGCACAAGGAGAGGCCAAGAAGATGGATGAGTTCTATCGAAGAAAGGAGGACGATGAACCCATCAAAATGTCACGAAACGGTGAAAAAGTCAAATTCCCGTGGGGTGAAGGTTGGTGAAAGGGCTGGTTTGACCTCTACTGGTGGTGGCAACCAGTGATGGCTACTGTTGTTGCTAGTAGTGGCTGTTGTTGCTGTTGTGGCTGTCGATGGCTACTGCTGGTTCCTACGACGGCAACGACGGCTGTTGGTGGTGGTGGAGAGGAGGGAGAGAGAGTCTTCTTCAAAAAAATTCTAGCTCTTGCTGCCATGTTATGAGAAAATGATAATTAAATCAAATCATCAATTAAGATTACATGCCTATATATAGGCAATGATCTTAAACGGATATCCATATACCCATCTAACATCCTCCTATCTATTATAACCTATGTTGATGGATATGAGCCACTTATCTCAACTTGAATGAATGTGGACCATTCATCATCACATCCTATATTTTAGAAAAGGTTAATACTTGCGGCATGTGTGCGTGATGTGGTTGGGTTGCTAGGTTTGCTTCTAGTTCTCTTCCTCTTGCTGTGCTTAGATGTCATATTGGTTTTTGCCATGTTAATAGCTGGGAATCAGGCATCTTAGCAGAAAGCATCTCCTGACTAAGGTGCAATGTTTTAAAAAACGGAAAATAGCCTCTTTACGGATTGAGTTCCTAATGCATTTTTTTAAATTAAAAGAAAGGGGGCTTAAATGGGTGGTAAATGAAAAAATGGTCAAAACTAATAAACATAAAAATATGTGAAGGATATGCATATGCAACCAACAACATTCTTCAAATTACGTTAACATGTGAAATTATCATTCAAACACAAGTAGTTTAATTCAAACATGTAATTTAACATGTGTAAATATCATTCAATCATGAGTGTATAATTACCATTTAACTACGAGTAATTTAATTGAAAAATATTAATTATATAATTAAATAATTAACATACATAAATAAACAACCAAATACTTAGATAATCAAATTATATTAATGACAACAAGTCAACATCATATTACCAAAAAAGGGCTAAAAGCTATCATTTTTTACTCAAAAAATAGGCATGGACCAGACCCATTTAAACAGCCGTTTAAAGTCAATCTGTTTAAAGACTGTAAGTGTAAAACGAATTGGTGCTGTGTAAAAAAACATTTAAATGGCTGTTTTTTCTGTTTTTCTGGAACAGTGTGTAGTGCCTACTGTAATTCAGCATTTTCTTCAATTATTAGAGTTGCAACATGGTTGTCATGTATTATGTGCACTTGGGAAGGAATGCTATATTTAGATTTGGCGTTAACCATTACTGCTTAGTTTAGTTTTGTTTGCTGAAACCTGACTTGGACTGACTTTCCAGTTAACTGATGTTTATATTTTCCTTTGTTTCTTGTCCTTTCGTTTGTACTTGAACTTAAAATCATTCTCTTCAACAAATTAATGCAGAAGGAGATTGCTCTGTATACAGCCTCCAAGGTTAACAGTGAATTCTGTTGGTTTGATATTGATGGGGACTTGGATCCGCTTTTTAAGGTACTTTCTAATAGGACCCAAAATTATGTTTAGTAGAAATAATAATAATTTCTTCATCACAAGTTCATTGATCATTGACATGATTATTCAAGTTCATGCTTGGTTCTGCTATAAGTTGTTTCCTTTTTCTTCATTACATGCTTCCTGGATCCATCCATTTTTTTGATGCAAAACCAATTCTTATCTGCGGCTTATTGCTTCTAGCTAACGATGCAAAGCATTAGTTGGGTTTATTTCAAAGCTGATAGCAATATCAAGAAAACATCTGCATGCATGAGCTTTGCTTTCTTGGACTTAAACTACAAAACCCTGATCCTTCTGCTTTCCTCTTCTTCTGACTACTCTGTTTCTGAAGAGAACTCTTGACAGTCCTGAGCTTGGTCACCAATCTCTATGATAGAGTTCCATCCACAGAGGTTGAAACGCATGCATTTGACAGTCACTCTGCAGCCATTCTCCTTCAACCAAGGATAGGAAAATGAGGCTAACAACATGAGCCACTATGTAGTGAAACATAAATAGGTAAATGTGATCCAACCATGGGCGTGACAAGTGCCAAATCCGCACCCTGAGGATGCCTCACCAAACTCTCCATTGATAAGCATGCGATCAATCCTAAAGATGAAAAGTGACTTTTGAAAATTTCTCCAAGTAAATCTTTGTACCTCCATAGGTTAATTTCCGGATCTTCAATGATAGAGGAGAAATTGTGCCACTCTGCCAAAAAACGGAGTTCCCTGTATGCTTCTCTGGTTTTCTCACCATATTGAGGTCCCCAATTAGCATCCATGATATTCTTGATGACCCCAACCCTAAGTTTATCTAAAAAATCCAAATGACCATCAATTGAAGGAGGGTGGTACACCATTGTACAATGCCAAATCGAAGCACTATCAGAAATTCACAATACTAATGTTAAAGTTCATGTACCCAACTCCACATTGGCCACATCCAAATGCCTTAAATTCCATTACATTAGAGCCCCCCCTGAGGGACCTTGTTTATCCAACCTCGCATTGCCAATAGTACATCTCTCTGCCTCAGTAAGGACAGCCATCTTCACGTCGTGAAGTAACAATTCCTCTTTAATCACCAAATCTACAAGGGCTCTCTTGTTATTACCCCCATTCAACCCACAAATGTCCCAATACAAACAGTTCATGATGTCCTTGAAACTCTAACTTATATGTCATCTACTGCTTAAATAGCACGCTATGCCTAGTGAAATCCTAGATGAGAATCCCACAGCACATGCCTTAGGACTGCATCATCTACCCAATTTCACAGATTATCCTGGACATCATCTTCATAGTGCTCAGTTGGAGTATTCTTTTGTACTCTTCCCTTCAACTTGTTTGAGCTCACATTATTGGTCTCTCCTTTGGTTGCATTGGAAAACAGGATGCCAAGTTGGTGATTTAGTTGTGTTATTTGGTGAAACCGATGGTTAGAAAGGAATAGTAGAATTTTTAGAGGTGTCTGTAGTGTTAACAGTGCACTGCAGGGTAAAATCTTCAAAAGCTTGGATTGTGATATGGGCTTAATCCCTAGACCCTCTTGGACTGGGTCCTGTAGGCCCTTGCCCATGAAAGAACAAGAATCAATGAAAATGATTGGGTGAAATGGCGACTAGAGAGTGCCCACAATGGCTCTCCTTGGCCCATCATTTTACCTGAAGAATGATCCCATTCTGGCACTGTACAGAACAATTACTGGGCTGGAGAGTTGGGAAAGTAGGAGAGTACCAGGTCCCAAGGATGTCACACTACCCAATGCCTCATGAAAGTCTGCTCTTCTCGTCACCCGACCAGATGTCATCACCATGTGCCACGAGATCCACCTCACCTACTCTAGGATCTTGGCTATAAATACTTCATGCTCCAATACCAAGGTACACAATCACTCTCATTACAATGCAAAAAACTTGATTACCTGACTTAAGCATTAAGCATTAGACAGGACATGGTTGATCTGTTGGTGCTCTCTGACCTGCTTTTCCAGGCTTGCCAAGTCACCTGAGTAGCCAAGCAATTTGAGCTCTCTGTTCACTGTTCAGCCCGAACGGTCTGTCTGAAACAGAGGCAAGTTAGTCTGCCAACTCGACACACATGAGGGGGAAGATCAGATTGGTTGTCTACTGCTTGAATCGAGAGTGTTGATGGCCGAACTGGGGAGTGTTGATCAGGCTTGGCTGGAATCTTCCTTTGCTTCTTGGTGTTTCTTTCTGGGATCATTTCTTTATGATTTCCTGTTCCTTCTTCTGTTTTGGTTTTGTTATCTTCCTGATTAGGGTCACTACTTTGTTCCCTTTTTGTAATTGTCTCTGTTGGTTTTCAAATAAAATCTTTTTCCAATTTCTAAAAAAATACTGTTACCTAATCTGGTTGACTTGGTCTAAAATCTCCATGTCACGTACTTTCTCTAAATTAATGCCACTAGCCATGTGATACTCCTTTGAATTGCCACCAGTACTCACGAAATCAAAACCACTTATCTTGGGATTTGATTTTCAACATTTACCTCTAATCCTTATTAACCGCCAAAGATCTCTCCCTACTCAATGGAGATATTTCAAAATCTGGAGCAAATAAGCTAGTTCCAATTCCATCAAATCCACCCCTTCAGGTTGTGAATTTGAATCCATAATAGGAAAACTGAAATCTTCCTCTTGTAAATCTGGTTGAGTTGAAGAGTGAGAATCACACTGGTGCATTATAATGTCTCTGCCCACAGTAACGTCGGAATCACCTCCATAACTGTTGTCTACTGTCAGGTTGGAAATACCATTGCCCTTTGCTGAAGCACCCTCACTCCCATCACTGGCCACCAAAATAGAGGCCCCTACATCATGTTAGTCAGTCACCATTGTAGTGTTCCTTGCTGAACCGGAGTAGTCTGAGGAGCCTGAGAATCGTTTAGTTTTCTCAACATTGTATGGGACCAAATGAAGTTCCCATTTGAAAATGATCGTCTATCTTGCACCTAATATGAGAACCAAATCATCTAGTGTACACCAAATATTAGGAGGCACCATGTCTCTATCTTAAGTACACAAAAATCTCAGAAGGTTTGATGAAAAAATTCGACCTCCCAAAAGATAAAGGGATGCATTTCACCCCAATACTATGTTACATGTATACTATTATGGACAGGGATATGGATTTCATGCAGATGAAGAGTGAAATTTTTATTCTCAAAAAATGGTTACAAATAAATGAAAAGCACTTGTATCTTGTTTTCATTTTCATCAAGGTCAGGCTATATAATAGTCATATCTTCTCCAAATGGAGATTGATTCATATACCATATAGATAATTCGTATCTGTTTTCATACTTTGTTTTATGTGCATGAAATTCTGAATGATTTCCGGAAAAAGAAACATTGCAAAAGTTGTAGAAATTTCAATTTATTTTCTATAGAACTTTTGTTTAAAGTCTTTTTTAATGTTCATACTTAATATTATTCAATTGAAAAAATCAATGCAAATGCTTTAAAAAAAATCTAAGTGTAATTTTTATGGACATGCCTTTCTAATCTGTAACTTTCTTTGACTGATTTTTCAGGAATACTGGTGTAAAAGATTGCACCCTAAGTATGTTTGTGAAAGGGTTTTTAGGCAAATTCCATTACGAGATTCACTGAAAAGAGGGCGGATTAGGAAGCAGGATTTTGTTGCTACCAAACACAAAACTACTCTGTTACATGCAGCAGATTTAATGGGCTTGAAGATTCAATACAATTGCCCTGGTTTCTTACCAAATAACCGCCAGGTGATTTGATTTTACTAGTAATCCAGTGAATTATGAGTCATGTCTTGCTTTGACATGTTATTTCCTATTACTTTTGTCATCTTGTATTCCATATTTGTAGGTACTCTATATTCAAATGATCTTATTCTGATGTTTAATATTGTGAAACATTGTTTCAAGTATTTGATTCTCTATATATTATATTTCATTTGTCAAAATATACTTGGACATAGATGGACATAGCTTACTGGAGAGAGTTCTCAACAAAAGAAAAGCTGAGGCTGGCAACTATCGTAATCAACCATGGGCTTCAGAAATTTGCTTGCTATACATGCATAAATGTGGAGCACTATATTAAAAAAGAACTTGATTGGAAAACATATATTTCAAATGTTTTCTGTGAATATTAGTGTGAAATCGTTCTTAATATGCAAGTCTAACAGCCTTAAGGCAATCTTTTATTTGCAATATTTAGGAGTAAAAGTTTCAGTCAGTTTACAGAATCTTTTCTCCTTGAGCCCTTTGCAATATACTAAATTACTCAAAATAAAGTTGGGCACGTTGTGTCTCATCTGAAGAACATTCTTTTTGATGGACAGAGGCAGAAAGGCAACTAATTGTGTGTTGCCCTTGCTTCAAAAAACCTAGATGTTACATCACATACTACAACTCATCATAATCGTAAAGCATTATCCTACCAGGGTTCACTTGGAATGTTTTAGAGAGTAAGTGATGGGCTTCTCATTGTAAAACAAGTGCCATTCAAAAGGATGCCATGTACCAATGCAGAACAAGAATTACTGAATGTTATTGCTTGCTTTTTCTTGTGTTCTGTACTTCTTTTTATGTATATCGTTACCAAATAAGGGTATTCAAGTATATTGATTGCAATTTCTTAAAAGGTTCGGTAGTCCAACTTTATATTCCATAAGATAGGGTTGTATATACTTACAATTTTGATGTGCCACTTTATGTGTACCATTAAAAAAGGGAACTACTACATGTACGTGTGTGTATATATATAGGCAAATTATCATATAGGATGTTACCTTATTTCGAGGCCCTTGTCTTTTTCTGTAATCTGTTTTCTTTACTTTAAAGTTTTAGTAATTACTAACGTTGTTAACTTTGTTTTTTCAATAATTACTGTTAATAATTTTTTTAGTATGGATGATGTACAACATAATTTATTGAAAAAAATGCATGGACCTCTGATATATATTAGAATTCATCTATTATTATAAAATATGTTTTGATTGTCTCCTCTCAATAACGTGTCACAACCTGAGCCCAACCTCACTAGTGTAGCCCTGTCTGTTGATGCTACTATCCTTAGGACTGTCAATGGGCCATGTTAAACCCGTTAACCTGTTTGAACCAACCTGTTATTTTAGGTTACCGATTAGAGCAATCAAATCTGTTAGACTCGTTAATCCAAACTCTTAATGAATTGGGTCATGGGTTAGACATATGATCCAACCCATTAACCGGTTAACCCGTTAGAATAAAATTTTCTTTTAATAATTTTATAAATCTAAAGAGAATCAAACCTATGTTCCTAATATTATTGGTATAGTATTTTGTTTGTTTTATGTATGTCTTTTCCTCTATAAAAAGATCAAGTTTTTTTATTTCGTAAAGAACAATATATTAAAACAACTTAAGTATGACTCACCAACTCAAGACAATATGTTAAAGCTGTAAGTTACTTTAGTAACGTTTCACTTCCTTATGTACCTTTTCATATTTGTCCTGGATTTTTAAATTGTTTAGTATGCGACTAACAATTCTAAAGAATCTCAAATACCTCAAAGCTCGCCTTAGGGTATTACATAGTGAGAAGCAAAATTGAGCAAAATTGTTATGATAAAAACATTATTCACTAATATCATCATGACTTTTGAAATCGTGTGATGTAACAATATTAAATGAAATACAATAAGTAATGGATCCTAAGATAAACTCTGAAGACCTTAATGCTATGATTCTCGCTAGGAAGAACGCCCGTGTTGTGGCAATTCCACCTATATAATGCTCAAGGCCCTAGTAGAGTAGTAGGAATTGGAGCACTAAGGATTGATTTTATCGAAAACCTCAAATTAGGGAAAAAGAAAACTCAGGAAGCTTAAAAGATGATAAGACCAAAGTGGGAAAAGCAAAAGCAACAGCAACAGAAAAATGGGAAACTAAAAATCAGCAATGACACTCCTACAGTATTCTCCAATCAAGCCTTAATAGAAGCATTAGACTCCCCAATTGATCATTGAGGGAAAAATCTGCTCTTTCCATTTGACATCATCACACCACAACCCTTGGAAGATCCTTCAATTGCATTCAGTTCATTGAAACTACCAAATGGCATGAGGAAGTAATCCCCTGTACCTCTGTCTTCCAGCTAGGCCCAACAATCCATACAAATTTCAGAAATGATCAATATCCAAGCCTAGCCAAGAGCCATGTAACCAATATTCGATCATCACCTCTTGATAGGACAATCTGAAAAAAGATGCCAAACATCTTCCTCCACCATCAAGCAAAAGGGACAACCACTCACCACTCGGTGATCTTTATCCCAAAAGGAAGTTTGTTTGCAGAAAGAGTTTCAGAGCGCTTATCTGACTAGCAGGGTGGTTGGTTTATGGTGGCTAGGAGAAGGAGAATATCGTGTGGGGGAAGGAGGGAAGTTGGAAGGAAAAGAGTACCAGATTGTTGTGCTACAGATCAGTGTATCAATTGCTTAGGGAAAGGTCATCTGGCAGCAGGGTGCAGGACCTGGTTGTGTGCAGAACTTACGGTCATTGGATTTGAAGTTGCCGGTATATCACTGGGAAGGATGATATTCAGAGACAGTTGAGCAAGATCTGAAAACTTTGAAAGGTCTGGTTGTGGAGACGGAGTGGTATCCTGGTCATGCCACTGGTTGTCTTTATGCATGGTGCACGGGCTTGAGATTTGGAGGTCTTGGATGTTATGGAAGTCCTAGTTCATAGGTGGTATGGCAAAGATTGGTGGTTCGAATATATGGAGGCGAGATACTGATTCGAGTTCCCAAGGCAAGTTGGCGTCAACCACTTCTTCGAGAAGGTGGTGCTGTCATTAAAGGTAATCGTTCACTTGGAGGACTTGGACTGCTGGCAAAGGAAGGGAAGGTGGAGTGGTTTGATCTCATTGGAGTTCCAATGGACTTGTCGGTGGTGGAAACCTTCTGCAAGGTGGTGGGAGGTTTTGGGACTTTGAGGAGACTTGGGTGTTCCACAGCCAACGGGGATGAGCTCAAGGTGGCTTCTGTGTTGGTTGAGGTTCATCCACAGCCAACGGGGATGACGTCAAGGTGGCTTCTGTGTTGGTTAAGCTTCATCCAATGGTGGAAGTTCCTAGCAACATCCAGCTGAGATACGGGAGTCTCAGGGTTTGGATAGGGATTCACACTATCTCTGGAGGAAGGAAACCAATCAAGAAGACTTGGGTGGAAGTAGTAAGAAATATGGAGGAGATTGGGGCTGCAGTGTCGTCTGATCAAGTGGATTCTAGTTGCTTCTTACTGTGGGTAGACAGTTTAGAGCTCCATTCAATCCAAGGTTGGAGAAGAATGGTCCTGTGGACCATGGCTTGTCTTCAAAGTTCATGCCAGAGAGCTCATTCCCAATGGAGGTTCAGGCACTTATAGGGCTTCACGCTGGGGAAGTGTTGAAGACTAATTCAAAAGATGCTGCCAATAATCATGGAACTTTAGCGGAAAGTGGACCGCAGTCAATTTCAGTTTTGAATAAGAATGGCATGAAGCAGTTAGTCTGGTTGTTGAGGCAAAAATTAGTGGGGAATTCTCTGGAAGAACAGGAACTACGTGCGGTGAAGGAGAAAATTGGGAATTTGATTCTGGAGAACATTCACAGCTCTCCTTTTAATGGGCTGTCACCTGATCCTTTTGGTATTTATGGTCTGATGGGTGGCCATCCTGGTCAGCAGGGGTAGGAGTGAAAGAACTACAGGTGGGCCTCACATGTCAAGAGGAGGCTATGGGGGGCAGAATGGACAGCCATGGGACACATGATTCAGATCTTTATTCCCCTTTCAATCCTCTATGCATTCCAGAAATTGGGGGCTCAAATAAAATATCTGGGGAAGATGAAATATTAAAAGAGTGTGCTCATTCTATTTTTTGTGGTTGTAATGGTCAAATACTAAACTTTCATAAAAGATGGAATGAACTGGAAGAGGAGGATGTAGGTGAACTGGAAGGTGAGTGATGCGAGTGATGCGGGATATTCTGTTGACTCGGCTCGATTCTGAAGACTCGGGCAAACAGTTTATAGACACCGAGATGACAAGTTTGAGGATTAAATATGCATACATAGGTTCTGTCCTGACGGTCTACAGGTACTTGAAGAATTAGCCAAAGGTCACTGTGCGAAGGTCGCTTGGACTCTCAGCCTTAACACCATTTGTCCCTAAATCATCTCCAATCGCTGTGAAGTCATCACTTGAGCTTTCACCTCCTTTGAAATAGGCATGTGATCTCTCTTATGTTGCATTAATGAGTGTATGATCTTGCCTGTAGCTCATTAATACCCGTCATAAATGCAAGCATGGTCTCTATGTTGCTTGACAGACCGACAAGAACATCTCACCACACATGGCACCTTGTCAGGGTTCCTACGTGGTCAGAGCAGGCACTCTAATGGATATACTCTACTACTACCTTACTCAGGTATAAAGCTCCCATCATTGGGACTAGTTAAAGGATCTTCTTCTTTTTAGAAGACTTTAGACACTTACTCTTTAGTCTTTCTGTCACAAATTTCCCCTACGAGTTCTTACTTGTGACCCTCTTTCAAAAACCTAATCTCCTCATTCATTTAGGCATCGGAGAGCCCTTGGTTAGCCAGTCGGGGTACTTTACTGTCTTCTTTTCCTGGTTGTAGACTACGTTCTCTTACGGAATAACTGTAGTGGTTTAACGCACTAAACCCTAGAATGCACCGACAATGCATAAAAAGTCCGAAAGGGTGAGATTAGTTGGCGCTGTCTGTTGGAATCTCACATTGTGTCTTGTTTGACTCGACTTAGTTAGAATCTTCATCTTTCACCTCATGGATCCCTCCATGATGTTGGAAGCTTTTCAAACCCTCTAAGAGTAAGTTGCATATTTCATCGAAGAGTAAAGGCTGGTGTGAGAAGATCAGGTGGTAACTCCTCCACCAGTAGTAGAAATGATGGGACACGGTTGTTTCGGCACCACTACCAAGGTCATGTTGTTGACTATCCTTTTAGCCCTTGCAAGGAGCTCGAAACTTCGATGAGATACCATTCGGAATCAACACCCTCTGCAAGGATGGTTGAATTCTCGGACCAGTTTACAGAAGATCGTCTGGTACTGATGAAAGGATGCTTGATCTAGATGGAGAAAAGGAAGTCAACCTTGTCTAGTGCCTTTGTGGGGGTTGAGCAGTCCTTATTCGTGAAAGTTATTCGGTCCGTGCCTCTCTCTAAGGGGTTTAAGATGTCTGAGATTGAGTCATACAGTGGCAAAGGAGATCCAGTGGATCATGTACAGACCTTTTGAGACCTCTTTGATATGCAGCAAATGCTCGATGAAGTTTTGTGTTGGATCTTCCCTACCACCTTACCTGAGTCAGCAAAGGTGTGGTTCTCTAGACTTCGACCGACATTCGTTAGCAGCTTCAAGGATCTTTCCACTCTTTTTATTAGCCACTTTATGTGCCATTGTCAGTGGACAAGGGAGAGTGATTTTGTTTAGCATAGGTAGCAACCAAGTGAGTCTACCTAAAGTTTCATCTAGTGGTTTAACATTGCCACCACGGTGATCCCAGACCTAGAGCCAAAGATTGTTCTGTCTGCCTTTAAGGTAGGACTCCAATTGTCTAAACCTTTTTGTCTTTTGGAGTTGAACTGCTTAGGACGTTCACTAAGGCAAGCTGGAGCCTCGATCCCAAGAAGACCTTTTCGGTAGTAAAGGTAGTCGTTGCAGGTGCTCATTGGGCAGATAGAGAAAGTACCAAGGGTGGTGTCCAGGTACAATAGCTTCGTCCCCCTTAACATCTCAAGGACAAGTTTGCTAATGAAGATACACGGGAAGGGGAAGCTTCACTGGCCAACAAGGATAATGTCAAAGCCAAGCTAAGGAGTGGCAACCCAGCCTACAGCGAGTTCTACTATGGGCTAGGACATCCTACTAAAGATTGTTCTCTCTCGAAGGAAGAGATGGAGGCTCTCATTCGGAGAGGGCACCTTGGACACTATGTCTGTTAGTCGACTAAAGGAGACTAGTAAGAGAGAAGATGTCCAACTGAGGAGGCCGTTGGTCCGTCTAACAAGGAAGCCCTGCAGGGCGGTCTGCTAGTTATTGACATCATTTTTGGCTATTTGGTTGCAGGAACAAGCAATGCAGCTTGGAAAGACTTGGTCTTGGAGGTGTACAATGTCCGAATGGACGATCACTAGAGGTGAAGAGGCGATGGATAGAAGAAGAGATTACCTTCAACCATCGGAACCTCGGTAGGGTGCTAGTATCGTACGATGATGCCTTGGTAATCGTGACAACGGTTGCCAACGACTTGGTGAAACGGGTGCTCATCGACATTGGCATCTCTTGTGATCTACCTTTGTGGGAGTCGATGTTAAGGATGGACTTTGCAGAAAAGACCTCCAGCCAGTATAGATGCAACTCATCGGCTTCTACAATCATACTACTACAGCCAAATGAGCAATTACGCTGCCTCTGGTCCTTGGTTAGGGAGATCGAGTGGTGACCACACTTACAAAATTCTTGGCGGTCTGGGTTCCCAACTGTAACAACATTATCAAGGGACGATCGACCCTCAATGGGCTAAGAGTTATGTCCTCCACCTACCATTTATGCTTGAAGTTTCCAACTCCTGTTGGGTTGGCTGTGTCCAAGGAGACCAACTTGCGACGTAGGAATGTTTTGTGGCCTCCTTTAAAGGCAAGAAAGCACTATCCCTTAAGGGAGCAATGTAGGAGCGAATCTGTGTGGTTGGGAAAGGATCAATCGAAGCTAAGGATAGTGGACTAGGGAAGGAATTGGTCAGGGAGACTTAAGGAAATCCTACTTGGGAGTCTTGAGTAGCGATGAAGAGTTAGGATCGATCGGGTCATGTTAGTTGAGATCTGTGAAGCAGTCATTTGGACTCCGGAAGAAAATGCTGGCACCTTTGCATCATAGTGTTCCGATCTCATTGGGTAGACTTGGACGTTGCTGCTCATGAGCTTAATGTCAACCCGAACGCTCAACTAAAGAAATAGAAAAGGAGGCTAAAACAGCTAGTAGGGATGTAGACCACCTCACTTGGGTAGGTTTGAACTCTGAGTGGCTTGTTAATGTTGTGCTTGTAAAAAAGGCAGATAATAAATGGCAAATCTGTGTTGACTACAACGATCTTAATCAGTGTTGTCCCAAGGATAACTTCCTTTTGCCTAGCATTGACCAATTAGCGAACGAGGAGATGTTGAGCATGATGGTTGCCTTCTTCGGTCACAATCAAATTCGTATGTGCTTGGCGGACGAGGAGAAAATCTCTTTCGTCATTGGTCAGGGCATTTATTGCTACAAAGCAATGCCTTTTTGCCTGAAGAATGCTAGGGTGATGTATCAATGACTTGTGTAGAAGATCTTCAAGGACCAACTCGAGTGGAACGTCGAGGCATACGTCGATGACATGCTCGTGAAAAGCATGGAAGAGGCAGACCATGTGTTTGATTTGAAAGAAGCATTTCCCCAGTTGTGCTAGCATTGAATCAAACATAATCCAGAGAAGTGCGTATTTGGCTTCCAATCTGGTAAGTTTCTAGGCTTCCTTCTTACTCACAGGGGAAGCAAAGCCAACCTTGACAAAATCCACATGATCTTGGAGATGGAGCTTCCTCAAATAACTTGAGAAGTCTAGAAGTTTGCCAATTAGATAGTTGCCCCGAACGCATGTCTTGCTCGATCGAGTAATGTTGACCATTTTTTGAGTTACTCAAGGGTGGGGTTAAGAAGAATTCATCATTAGATTGGAGCAACAGCTGTCAGGAAGCCGTCGACGTGGTAAAGAAGTTTGTGGCTAAGCTACCTCTATTCACTAGACCAAATGAAGACGACCTACCATAGTTTCTAGACCAAATGAAGGCGACCTACTATAGTTTTACCTTTCTCTCACCGATGATGCTCTCAGGGTGGTGTTGATCCAGGAAGAAGATAAGCAACAACCAAGGAGACACACTACTCTTATATCATGAAGTTAGCTTTTGCTATATTGGTAGTTGCTTGATGTTTCCACCCCTACTTCCATGTGCATTTTGTAGTCATTCTCATTGACTGTCTGCTTCAACAAACTTTGCATAAAGTTGAGGCCTTTGGGAGATTGTTGACATGGTCTGTTGCACTAGGAGAATTTGACATTTCCTTCATGCCTAGAGGCACAATCAAGGGACAAGCGTTGTCGGACTTCGTCATTGAGTTGATGCTAGGCGTGGAACAAAACCAAGAGGGTGGCCCTTGGAAGTTGTTTATTGATAGCTTATCTACAGCTAAGGGTGCAGGAATTGATGTCTTACTAATCAGGCTAGAAGGAACTTGATTTGAGAACGCCATTCGATTGGATTTCATTGCCAACAACAATGTTGTAGAGTACAAAGCTCTCCTTGTTGGCCTTCGTCTTGCCATCGAGGTAGGAGTGGAGAAGTTGCTTGTCTATAATGACTGCTAGTTGGTCGTTGGGCAGGTCTCTCAAGATTTCTAAGCCGGACACGTTATCATGGTCCAACACCTGATGGAGGAATGGTGCCTCATGACTTTTGCCTTTATGCACTGCGGTTTAGGTCGCTTAAATGGAGAATATAGAGGCAATCACTTTTTGTCGCCTAGCTTCATCCTTTAAAGGAATAATGACCTATATCATATTTAGGACATTCACCTAGCCTAGCATCGAAGAGAGAAGAGAGATCAATTTTATTGGGCATATAGATGATTGGAGGGCATCAATATGGACATACCTTTAAGACGAAACGGTACTAGATGATAGTGTTAAGGCAAAGGTGGTGAAGCAGTGGACAGCAAGGTATTGCAACGTTATCGGATAGTTATACTTGTGATCTCTCTCCAAACTCCTCTTGCTGTGTGTAGGGCCTTATGAAGGACGTCTTATCATAAAAGATATACATAAGGGGGCATTGGAAAAATGATTTTGGTGTCAGGTTGCTTGCATACAAGACATTCTGCCAAGGGTACCACTGGCCTACTCTCTAGGTAGAAGATATTGAGATGGTGAGAGTCTACGATCGTTGTCAGAGGTTTGCTGCAGTGCCACATGTTTTGTTGGTTGAGATGGTACTTGATTGGATCGTTTGTCCCTTTTGCCCTATAAGGAATCAATATCGTTGATCCATTCCCCTCAACGCTTGGACAACTTCGCTTCCTTATAGTTGGAGTAGATCAATTCCTCATAGCTAGTGGTTAAAATCTTGGATCACTAGACGTAGTAGTTTGTATTTAGAAACGTCATATGCCGTTTTAGTTTGCCATTGGCCACGGTAGTTGACAATGGCACTCAGTTCATCAGTTAGAACTTTTGGACTTCTGTAAAGAATATCAAATCTAACTGAAATTTACCTCCATGGCCCATCCTCAAATAGACTCACCAAAGTCACCAATCAGTTGATTGTCTAGGCTTTAAAAAGGAAACTAGAAGGGGCAATCGAAGAATGGGTTGATATGGTGTCAAGTGCTGTGGGCCTACTGGACAACCATGAAAATGGCCACTAGGGAGACCCCTTCTTTTGACGTTCGGGGCAAAGGCAGTCATTCCTATCGAACTACAATTTCCTGTGAAACTATGAGTCAAAGACAAACGATATAGATGCTTCGGTTGGCAAAGATCTCCTTAAAGAAGTTCAGTTGCAAGCAAAAATATGAATGGCAGCTCAACAGTAGAAGATGATGAAATACCATAACCAAAGGGTTTACTTGCGACCAATGGGGGTAGGAGATCTCGTTCTGTGTCGGACAGATGTCTCCAGGCACAACTTGGATAGAGGTAAGTTCTCACCAAGTTGGGAGGGTCCTTACTTGATCTCGGACGTCTTTCTGTTGGGGACGTACAAGCTTTAGAGGTTGCTCACTAAAGATGGGGCTAAAAGGCGTTATTATGCCAAGAACATGGAATGCTTGTAACCTTAAGAGATATTATGTGTAACCTGAGACACGTCCCATGTACTCACATTATACATGATAACAAGTCTTCTTGCCTCCTTTATCTTTTTGGAGAGGTTGCCTGATAGGTTTTCCCCCACCTCTTTATAATTGCTCTTGGTCTGTGAGTAGCCTCCTAATGACCATCGTTGTACGACAAGCAGTCTTCTTGTGATGATCAAGAAGCCTTGCATCGACATCAGTGGTCACTCAACGAGCTTTACCTTTTGACAATTTGGTTGATCATTCGAGCACAAAGTCTCCTGTCGATCCATGTTGTCCCTTGATGATCGTTTATGTTTGGCGAGCATAGCCTCCCGACATCGCTCGTCGATCTATGTTCACGGCTTGTGACTCCTTGAGCATGGATTAGAGTCATTCTTCCTCGATCTATGTTTTAGGCCACTTCATGAGTACTCTCCTCGCTTGATGGCTCAACATTGGTACTATGTGTTTCTCTTCTTTTGATTGGTTGACAAATTGTGTGATTGTGCCTGATGGTGGAATTGAGTTTGACTTTGGTAAACATTGCTACTCAACCTTCTACTACTTAGAACCATTCCTATACTTACTAGTGACACTTTTACCGTTACTTATAAGGAGCTTGAGTCTCTTATTACTGTTGCACGTAGTTTAGCGTCTGTGGCTTTGACTTTTGGTCCCTCCTCTTTAGGTGGTGCCTTTGTTGCTACTTAGGGCAAGTGGCTTATCGACTTGGGTGCTATAAGTCACATGATAGGAGCATAGTGTTAAACATCGACATGTGTCGACAAAATATCGCTCACACATGTCGTTTTCTAAGATGGCCGATACAATATATGTATGTAATTCAAAAAATACGGAATGTCAATAGTATATGTCGACCTATGTCGGTATATCGACTCATGTCGGTCGATTTAGTGTAAAAATTGCACTAAGTTGAGCCCGTGTTAGTCGACATGGGCTTTATGTCTACCGATACGGATGAAACTCTACATTTTTTCGTTGGTTGTTGTTTGCTATTGGTGATTTTGCATTTTACATAGATTTAACCTAATAACACATTAGTCTTAGGTTTTTTCGTGTTTCTTTTTGTGTTTTTTCATTTATTTAACCTAATAATACATAGATCTAACCTAATAATTCTATAAAATTTATAAAATCAATATACTCATATAATTGTATATTGTTCAGGACGGGGGCGTTGCCTTGTTAACCCCATAGGAGGGGCAACGAGACCTTCGTGTACTCTACGAAGTGACAATATCTGGGATGATCCTCAATAAAATACATCTCTAATACTTAAGTATTTTCTTAACTTTACTTTCTCTCTATATTAAATGTTATGAGAACTATTCATTTTAAACATATATTAAATATTTTTAAATATGATTTATATATTTATTATTTTTAAGTACTATTTATGTTTCAAGATATTTGTATTAATTTTATGTAGTGTATTTTTATGTGATACATGTTTAGAAAAATTGATTTAAATAGTCTTAAATGTAGATTATTGCTTACTTTTGCTTATCTTAGAGTTTTAAATCAAAATTCAAAGTTTTTTTTTGACTATTTTCATGAACTTCTGTAAATTTATTTCATTTCTACCGACATTTCCATTGTTGTTTGACATGTTTCTTGCTTTTGTCGAATTGAAGTTCAACACGAAATCAATGTTTAATTTTATGGATAGGAGACAATTCATTGTGTTCTTCCTTAGATAAGCATAGCCATAGTCCTACTGTTTAGACTGTTGTGGTGTTTTCTCTTTGGTTTATGGGTCTAGGGTGGTTTCTACACCCTATTTCCTTTTGTTAGACAATGTCTATTATGTGGTTAATTTTCCTTTCAGCTTACTTTCTATTAATACCTCAATGAAGACATTGAATTATTGTGGCTTGTTTTTCCCCTCATTTCGTTACTTTCAAGACCTTCACACAAAGAAGAGGATTGCTATTGGGATTGAGTTTGGGGGATTGTACTACTTGGATGTCCTTATCAAACCTGCTTTTACTCATGTTATTGCCACTCTCAAAGTCTCCTTTCTTTAGTGGTGTCATCATCTTTGTTATTCGTTAGCTTGTATCAAGCACCGTCTTCTACATTTTATCCTACTACATCTTCTTTTGAGCGTGGCCCATAAATTTGAAAGCATCATGTGACTTTCTCACCTAGATTTGTCTTAAGGCGTTCCGGTCCTTTTAGTCTTGTGCACTTAGATGTTTGGGGGTCCTAGTCCTCATCCTACTGTTAGAGGTGGTTGTTTGTACTTTTATCTTTATTACGTTTATGGATGAACATTCTGGGTGCACTTAGATCTACTTCTTGAAGGTTAGATCTCAAGTACTTTCGGTATTAAAGATCTCAAGTACTTTCGGTATTAAAGTTTTTATTATATTGAAATAAAAACTCAATTTGGTGTTGGCCTCAAAATTTTACAGACTGATAATGCAGTGGATTGCATGAGTCATGGCTTCTCTTCCTTTTATTCTAGTTATGGTATTGTTCATCAAACCAATTGTGCTCATACTTCCCAACGGAATGGGGTACGGAAAGGCAGAATCGTTATCTCCTTGTTATTACCCACGCTCTTGTGCCAGATGAAGGTTCTAGTTTCATATTAGGGACATATCATTCTTACTGCATGTTTTCTAATAAATCGTTTGCCATCGACTCGTCTTGGTGGCAAATCTCCAACTTCTGTACTTTATCCCAATGACTCTCTATTTCCTCTCCCTCTTAGGGTTTTCAAGTGTACATGTTTTGTTCATGTTCATGCTCTTGGATGTGATAAACTCTCTCCTCATGTGACGAAGTGGGTCTTCTGAAATGATACCAAGTAGTTAAGAAGAATCATGAGAATGAAAATAAATCTGGTCAATCATATGTCCTCGGTTTCATAAGAAAATAGGTCAGGTCCCACAGGATATAACCTATGGGACTAAATGACTGGTGGATTCTGAACATGAAAGTATGACTAAATTGGTGTTAGTCACTCTTCTGGAAAGAGGAAACAGATTCTTGAATTAGGCAAAGATTCAGTTATTTCAAAAGAATTCAATGAGTCAGTTCAGTGGGAGTCAATGGAAGCCTTTTTTATGAAAATGAAGACTGTAGGCAGTATTAAAGATTTGCAGCCATATCAATAACATCACAGGTTGAGATAACAATTCATGTCTATAATTTCTGCTTTTTAATGTCAAAAAAGAAAATAAAAACAACACATTGAGATAGAAATTTAACTTTTTTGAAGTTTCTGCCAACTCCATATAAATTTTCGAATTATAAATACTAAATAGTATATATAGGATTATATATTTCTTATGTATACAATACAAATAGTCATAAAGGTTCTCGTAGTTTCTTGGTTGTGCTGATCTGCATCCTGTTTGTATGCATGGTTTACAGTATCGAATGGCAGGACTAGCGGCAATTGAGATAGCTCAGAAGGCCTCTAAAACTTGGCGTGCTCTTCAAGCAGAATGGAGAATTTCTAATAAAAACACAAGCAAAAATAGCAAGAGAGCTAGAAGAAAAGAAAGGATTAACACATCAAGCCAGAACAGAGGTGGTGCTGGTTGCAGTACCAGCAACTTGGCAGAGACAACATCTTCGTATGGCTTCTCTGGTGATAGATCTTCTTCCAGTCGCCTGTTGTGGCAAGATATTTACTCTGTTGCTGTTAAATGGAGACAGATTTCTGAGCCCTGTGACCCTGTTGTTTGGATTAATAAGCTTAGGTACGTTGCTTGTTCTGTTCAAAAATTTTACTGGTCTGACTGTCGAAGTTTTTCTTCATTTTTCTTTGCCTTTGTTGGATTTTTTTATTAATTTTGTTGTTGGTGGGACCCAGTGAAGAGTTCAATTCTGGATTTGGATCACACACCCCATTGCTTCTTGGGCAATCCAAGGTGCCTCGCTATTTCTCAAATTATGAAAGGTATGACAATGGTTTCAATACTGTCAAGAAAAATACTTTCCAGTTGTTTGGGATTGTCTGATAAATAATGTGCAGGACATTGGGCGTTGCAAAGACTATCATGAGCGAAACGAGATATGCAAATAATGCAGAGGATAAAACTATTGATTTATCTGATCCTGGGAAATTGCAAAAGGTGAGAAGTGAAAAATATGTTTATTTTGTCTAATTTAAGCTAGTAGAAATGACTAATCTTGGGATGGCTTTAGGTTTGACTGTAATGATTGTTCGTTCAGTAGCCCCTTTATTCTTACCTTCTCTTGAGATACTAATTGTAATTGATGTTCTTACAAAGAATTTTGTTATATTTAAAAAGAAATGGACAACAGAAAGGAAGAATATTGCACTTGACTGTACTTTGGAAATTTATTGTGATCCATATAGCTTACCATCTATGTATGCTAGATACCTGGCAAATGTTTATTGAGAAATCATTTGGCACAATTCTTCATGGTACATATTGATGATATCAGCATGTTGAGTTTGAATTTGGAGTATTTTGGATTTTGGGTCAATTTATATGAAACTGAGGTTATACTTAACTAAATTCAGTTGTGCTTTAAATTCTACAAGGAAAGGAAGTATTTCAGGTGAAACGTGATAAAAACTTAAAACCTCCATTACAAGGTTAATATCCTTTTTTGGGAATTCTTTTAGGTGAAGCTTAAGAATTGCAACTTATAAATGGGATA
>JAMKQA010002671.1:0-22212 GCA_024699735.1 Posidonia australis
CAAGCCCAAACACAGTTACTGTAGCATGCTTCAAGAACACCCACGAAAATCATACAAAACGCCCATAAATCAACATGATATCAACATGCTCACATCATTCATCTCATTCCCAACATTTCCCCATTTTTTTTGCATGATTTAAACATCATTTTCATGATTTTTCCCTCAAACCCAACATGACTCAACTGCGGAAGAAACAGAAGGGAAAACAGTAGGGAAACGCGTACCTGGCTCCAACGAGCCTCGCGTACCCTCACACCGGCGGTGCACGGCACCAGCCCTGCTCCCCACTCTCACGCGAGTTCCACTGGCGCGCGACACTTCCGCAGCAACGACACTCCCTCTCGCCCTCTCTCTGCTTCTCTGTTTCTCCCCCACGCCGCACACCTCCTCACAACACCACCGACGCCTACCATCCCGGAATCCCGCCAACGTCCACCAGCTATGCGTCGCTCTGGACGGAGGGGACGGAACGAGCAGTCCTCCCCCGCTAGGCTCACGAGATCCGCAGATCGGTCACGGGCATGGGGAAGATGGGTAAAAGGCACGGCACAGCACTGTTGGCTCTTGACCAAGTCAAAGCCCAAGCCCAAGTGGGTCCACCACAAGCACGGGTCCCAAAGCAGAACCGACCCACTGGCCACAGAAAACACACCACAAGGGAGAAACCAAGGCACAAAACACAAAGGGAGCCCACAACCAACAAACCCAAACTGGATTTACCATTAATAAACCATACACAAATAATTACAAGAAATCCATGGTTTATATTAAATGGAAAAACCCAGACATAGATGTTACAAGTAGGCACCCAAAAAAAATCACCCGATGTTCGAGCTTTAATCAGACGCCCCAAACAATCACCAAAAATATCAAATAAAACATATGTGGTAGACCTTTGAGTCTACTCCAAAACCCAGCAAACAAATTGAAATCCATTCACCATGCATAAAATACAAAATCGCAAAGGCATAAGGGTCAAAATGACCCAAATCTCAACCACCGACATAAATACCCATAAAAATCACAATAAATTCCCAAAAATTCTAAAACAATGAATTAGTCTAGATTACATGCATCATAGGCATTTCTACCATTTTACATGATTTCTACACATTAAATTGGGGATATGTATCAGAAACGAGTTCCAACGATCCTCCAGCCAACTCTGGCGAATTCCGGTGACCCCACACGTCCACTACCACTCCACGACCTCAAGGACGTCACTCCAGAGCCTCTTGCACCACCACGAGCCGCTGCAAGCCACCGCCTCCCATTTCCCACTCTCAGGCTCTCTCTCTGTCACCTGCACCCACCAGCAGACCAGAAGGAGAAGTGAAGAAGAAGATGTAGGAGTGGAGGGGTAAAAGGGAAGGAAGGGAAGGAGGCTTGGCTTGACTAGGGCTTCAGTGCGTCGGAGAAGACTCGCCCCATGCACGCGTTATATATGCGGGGGAGGGAGTCGCTGCGCACCTGCCCACCTACCCCCCAGCACGCACACACCAACTAGTCTCCAGCCACCATCTAGCCTCGCCACACAACCCAACAGCTAGCTCCAAGGCACGAGCCAATGACTCTCCGCACCAAACACTCAACCACCAGTCGGCCCACAATGCAGGCCTCACACGGACCCACCTCCAGGTCCACAAGCATAGTGCCACAATACACAGTGCCAACCACGCATAGGGACACAACATAGAAGCCAGCCCACGAGGCCCAAGCCCAAAAACACAAATGCAGACAACAGGTCTCGGAACAGTAACACCCGTCCAGGAACAAATTCATTAAAATGTAAACAATAACAAAATGATTTTTACGGATGTTACAATTATATATTTGATGTTAAAAACTTAAAATCAAATCCTAGACCTATTCTCTCTCCCTTATACTGCTTGTTGAGTTTTCATCTTAATAGTTCTTTTTAAGTTAGGACTTTGTCAATTATAAATTCTTTATTTCTTAATGTTTCTCTTCTCAAAAGTTATTTATCTAATTTACTAGGATTTTAATTTATCATTTATAGGATTTTAATAACTTTAATTTAGAAAATATGTTGCAAAATGTGATTGGTTTTTTATTAATCATTAATTAATCACACATCCTTAGAGGTGGAATATCAAGATTTAAATTCATAACTTCATCTCCTTTTGGAAAATGTAAGTTTAATCATTTATTCTGTCCAATTTTTTATTATTATTATTATTATTATTATTATTACATATTATTTTTATTTCATATATATTGAATAACTTAAAATATATAAATATATGAAAATCTTTTTTATGATTTAATTAATTATATGATATGCATATCGTTATATCCATTTTATACAAAATGAATAGACCTTTTCTCATACTATGTTAAATTTAACTTGGTTAATACTCATTAAAACGTAGGTACCTATGTGAGAGCTAGTGTACCACATCTATGTATAAGATGAAGATGCCTTTTTAATTAGTGATGTGGGTCTATAATCTCAACACATGATAAATGTAGTTCAAATATTTCGAACAATGAACTTGTTTTTGTTAGATTTCTATACTAAAAACTATGAATCACTTGAATTCTTTTTAAAACTATAAATGTAGTATAAGCACTTCAAATAACTTAGATCAATGATCAACATATTGTATTTAGAACTAAATATATTATTACAAGAAAATAAGAGATTTAAATTAAAAATTTTAAATTTTTAGATGACTACATTGTTCCTCTAAAACAACTACATTTGTTTAGGATAGGTAGAATGGTGGAATTAAATAGTTATCATCCCCTCTTGGGTTCAATCCTTGACAATCTCTATTATATTTTTAGGATGCCACAATCACAAAACCACTTGTTACAATAACAACACCAACATAGACTATGCCATGATCCTACTAGTGAAACTAACAACATAAATCCTTTCTCTTCGTTTATTTCTATCAAGCGCCATATTCTCTGTAAAATTATGTATACTTAGATTCATTCTTTTTTACCAAGTAAATTTAGGTCTTCTAATACCTCATTTAACTGCATCAAAATTAATCCATTCTCTCTTCCTCATCGGTGCACCTAAGGGCAGCGGATGATGCACGTATAGTTGAGGGTTCGCATATTGGACCATCCTTTTTTTTTGCAATATTATTGACTAGTATATATGAGGATGATACATTTACTTTTCACTCAATTATTCATTTCATGTGGAATTTCTTGCAAATAACCAATAAATCTAGAAGTCGCATGTGACAACCCTACCCGTTCTTCACGTACAACACATAATGTTTTTGGAAAATCTCTTTCCACTCTAAATGTCTAATATCTCTCTCTCAAAAATTTAAAAAAAAAATCTATTCCCAATTCTTAATACCTAATCTCTCACTCTTTTTCTTGTGTGACACAATTGATGTGTAACGCCCCGACATTACGCAATCGTACAGATACAATCCATTCAACCAATTAAGTTGGAATAATGCAATAAAAATAAATAAAATTAACCACCACGACCTGTGTGTGGCTAAGTGACTTTGAAAATTTGCACTATAGTAGGATTGTACCTCTAACTATGCACCTGAAAATAAAATACACATAAAACACGCGTGAGTGACATCATTGTCACCCAATACGCATCCTAAAACAAAAACTGGGCAAAAACCTCTATAATTATAAATGACACAAATACCGAAAAGTCATGTGCAAAATCAGAAAATTTATTTATAAATCATGTCTTTTTAAATACTTTTTCTTTTCTTTTTTTGAAATTCTATGCATCTTTGCAAATTAATTTTCTTGCATTCTCAAGAGGCAAGTCAGCGACTAGAGTCTAGCCAAAATACTATTCATTTCATATCATAAGTCACAACCAAACCACGGCTAGAAACTAGTTCAAAACTTGAGTCACAGCTCAACTAGAATCAAGCTCAAATCACAAGTCAAATCACAGCTTGATTCTAACTCAAAATCATACACACATACTGTTTCAACAAAATCTATCATATCACCCTAGCCACAGGTGACCGACCTGACACAAGCAATTGGCAAGACTTTATCCCTGTCCACACTATTCTGCCGCAGTGAACCACCCCATGTAGGAGTTCAATCGCTCTGGCTGTACCCTCAAGTAACCTACCACACTCGTACAAGTACAAGGTGTGTCCTCTTAACGCCTCTAGTGCTCGAGCATTTGGAGACTTTAACCCTACACCTGACCAACTCGGCACTGAAGATAGTCTTTGTCCATCATGTCCTAGGTCTTTCAGTATCACACAATAGGCATAAGGCTCACTCCTTGGACCAAAACTTGGCAACCACTATCATAGGCATGTCCCAACTACTTAGAGGTTTCATTGCCCCTTGTCGATACGACCGATCAGCCTATATGTGGTTCCTACAAATCTCGACAAATCCTTTAAAAAACATTTGCATTTTCTTTTAAAAGTCTCTTTCAAAATCACATTTTTTGACAAAAAACCATTTATTATCTCATAATCATTTCAAGGACTTTATTATCATAAAAGTCCATTTCCACATTTATTTGTCCATTTATTGGTTAACATTCATATTTCATATATTTCCTACTTATTATGGAAATCATCAACATCTCATTCATTACTCATGTATTTCCAATCATTTCATTTCAAAAAGTCACTGAAAACAGGGTCTACATCTACTGAAAATTGCAGAACGCATCGGCCAATCACGTCAGTCATTTCCACCAGGTTCTCTACGACTAGGTTCCGCCAGCTGCGTCTACTACCTGGTCATGTCACAAGTACGCACTGAAACTTTTTGCCTTCGAGTCGCACCAATCAGTTTACAAATAAAAACCAGAAACAGAGCTTGCAACCCATCTTCGGATAATTCCTCAAAAATTCCATAAAAATTTTAGAAATATCAGAGAACATTTTCCACACATCCAGAGCATATATACCACATCTTAGAAAATTTAAAACGCCTTCATTTCATTGGTATGTGTTTCCATTTACGTCCTCATTAATTTAACTGATTTCTTAATAAACACATGATGATCACTGAGTATCCAAAAATCACTACCACAGGCATGCAAAGTCCTATTTCATGCTTCCATGATGATCTCCTTGTCAAAATATGATCTTAGGCATGATTCCATGAATTTAAAGAGGAGAGGAACGCATACCAATGGAAGTTCGCCAGCGTTTCCCTTTTTTTGGCGAGCTCCTCTGACGCTGCGCTTTCACCGACAACACAAATGCACTGGTAATGGCACTCCGACAACAACACCTCCGGTGGAGTTAAGTCCACAATAGGATAGTGGGTATTGTCAATTTAATATGACAATAGGATAATGGGTATACTTATGAAAAGAATTTTGATTATATTTTATGTACACAACCATTTTGTGTTCAATTTCGTATAGGAGTTATGGGGCTTCAACCCCATGCACATTAGCCTATAATAAAGATATCAAAGATCAACCACGATTATAGTCATAAGGATGGATTTCATTGTCAAGGGTATTGTCACAGAAAACACATTTACAAATGATTTCCATGATAAAAGATCTATTCATAAAATTCATCACTTGTTTTCTCTTTTTTTAATAAAGCTTCTAGTTTTCTCCAAACCTCTTTAGCACTTAATGTTATGGTTACATATTATTAAATAATCCACATTCAACTTTCTCTACTGAAATTCTTATCATGGACATTAAAATTGCAAGAAACACTAGCAATTATTACCCAACTTATATACATATAATCTAGGAGGAAGCAAACATCACTAGATTAAAATGGAAGTAGGGTTTTGATATTACAACAAAACAAGGCACAATTAGAAGTTTTAAATTGTAATCTCAAAGCTAGTAACTTTGCAAATATGGCAATTTCCAACCATCATGAATCATGAATCATATTCGCCACGTTGATGACCATCGTCAGATTTGATTCTGAATTATAGAAGCAGGATGGAAATAATAATAGCATTCATTAATCAGTGCTACTACTTTGAAATATACACAATCCTCATCAACTAATAAAAATTCTAGAAAATTTAACAAGTACACTTATAATTAACCAATGACAAGGATCTAGTAGCAATGTACCATTAACCTTTGCCACAACAATCATTATTTTGATTCTTATCCATCTTTGTATGGCAATGCAATTATAATCATTCTATAATGTTAGCCATTTCTTTGAATATGTCAAGCTAGAAGATGAATTTGTAAAACTATTTTTGCATATTCGTTTAATTATATATTCATTAGTGATGCATAAAAAATGAAATTTTAGTGTAAATCTATTTAAATTTCAGTTGCACTAAAAAAGAATTTTTAGATTCTTGTTGATAAAGTAAAATTCGAAAATTTTATATTTATACCTTTAAAGTAATCTCTCCAAACACTAGAACCATTGAAAAATATATGTGAAATTTTAATTTTCATGTAGTTTACATTGATACAATGAATATGGTATAGTAGATCAAAGAAAATGACTGATTGTCTGATCTTTGTTCACAATTTGCTACAAAGTAAGAGGTTAAGCCAAAATAAGTAAGGACTATATCACACTTACTAGCCTTGACATAAAAAACTTAACTAAAGTATGTATAGTAATGGAATCTAATGGTTTCAAGGAAAGACAAGGCAAGCACTTCAATGAGGAGAGAAACACCTAAAACCAACACCATGTTGAATCACAATAGGAAAACTTCAATACAAACCACACTAAAAATCAAACCAACAAACAACACCAACAGCCATGTCGAGATAAGAGTTGAGAATGCATGTATGAAACTACAAACCATGTTGAGAATTTCCATTCTTAAACCTATATGAAACTAGTAGCTCTGTAATGCCTCGATGCGTCACATTTCAATATTACAACTACCCCTCTAATTACAGAATAATTAACTTAGTAAATAAAATTTAACAACAAGAATTAAACTAAAAAGCTACCTAGAAACCCGATGTGCGGCTAGGTGGCTCCAAAATAATCTGCACCTGGATTGGACTACACCTCGAACGTAGCACTTGGAAAAGAAAACCAAAACCAAAACGCATGCGTGACGTCTAAGTCATCTAACATGTGCTCACCCGAAAACCAAAGTATAACCTCTGGAAAACTCACAGTTTGCATCTACTAACACCAAGACGGAGGGTAAACTTGTACATATCCCATTTTCACATTTTCTAGAGTTCACTTAGGATAGGAATCCTTGAGGTGTCTCAGATCACGTAGCTAAAGATCTCTAACCCTTCTTCCAGATTTTCCCATGGAATTTCTGTATTTTTCCAAGTTTTATTGCATCTTTGTCGAATAAAATAAAAGATAGGAGGATAATCTGTAAAAGACTAAGATGTTGTGCCATCATAATAGGGCAACACAAATCCTAGCATTCTCACTCTATATAATTTCTCATCCCAAGCCTTACTATCATATGTGGGACATTTATAAATGTTATCATGATTTTTCCCGTAACTATTATAATTTCTATAATTTTCTAACATTTAAATATTTACGTATATCATATAAATCATTATAAATGCTAAATAATTCCTAAAAATTATAGAAATTCAGATGACTTGATAATTAAGATTTCTTATATTTATTTTTACCAAAAATGAGATTTTATGGTAAGTTATCAATTTTATTATTATAGCTTATATTTAATTCATGATAATACTAAAAAATAAAGATAAAATCCAAAATATTCAAATGAATGCCAATCTTTCTTAAATCAAATACATCATTGATTTTAATTGAGTTTTCTTATAATTATTAAAGATTTGATTTTCAAATCCAATTTATTTAACATTTTAAGTGGATTTTGAATTTGAAAATTAATTTAAAATATCTTCAATTACGAGTATGATTTTTCATAATTAATTTGGTCAATATTTGATAATAGATTCATAATGGATATTTTCTAATCTTAATTTTTTGAAAAATACCTTTTTGGTAACTCGACGCCATATGCACCAACGATTGGCTTACGTGGCAGAATTCATTACCTTTTAGGTGTTGATTTCATCGCGTACAACCAAAATTGAAATATTCAAACTCGTCGCTTGTCCAGGTGGCGACTTGAAGATTCTGTCACCTGTCCCATACGCGACGAGCATAGATTTTGATTTTTTGCCTTTTTCAGAGCATTTCATCTTGGCTCTTGATCTATATCTTGTCTTTGATGAAATCTCTAACCCCCAAACTCTATAAATAGACTCCTAGGTTAAGAGTTTGAAAGGGAGACACATTAAAATATTAAGGAGCCATTTTTATGCCCTAGAAAGGAGAGAAAGAGAGAATTCAAAAAGAGAGAGAGAGAGAGAGAGCCATAGCCCCTCCTCCATGTCTATCTTCTCCTAGAAACTCAGATCCTAGAGATCCAGCCCCTTTCTATAGCCATAGCGTGTCTCTAGAGCTTCATAAATCAGCCTCTACTTTCTTATCTACTCCACAGCGTACGAGGATGAAGGGAGCATCTTCCTTTTTGCATTAATTTATCATAAAAAAAACTTATATACATTATTAGCCTATGGCATATGCATGCGGGGAACGACCCCTTGGTTAGTATTTAGTTGCATATTTATATTTTTCTTATGTTATCATTTTGTTATTTTTTACTACACCTACCCCATTTTCTTTTGCTTTTCTTATTTATTTTGAAGGGAAGGATCATTACAAGAGCATGAGGACGCCGCTAGGCAGCATCCTACCACCGACCTAGTAAACCGAGAACCCACATCATCACAACCTCCACTCTCGCAATGTATCTTGTCAACTGGTGAAAGCAAATCGGCAAGTGACTATCACAAGTTTTAGGTCTGGGAAGTCGTACGTGTAGGTTTTCATGACGACCAACCCTCTTATTTTGATTTTTTAAGAAAATAATTGTCCTGTGTTTTCTATCGCCTATCTATATGGCACTGAGTCTCCTCGCTGTTGAACAAACGACTCATATCAGCACCTATCTTATAGGCGAGAAAGCTACATACTGTCTTCCCTACAGGTCTTTTGTTTTTCTTGACTATGTTGTATTTTTCTTGGCTTGCAGTAGCAAAATAAATAAAATAATATCCTGTTCACTGTTTTTTAGTTTTTTAATGGTTTTTAGGTTTGCTTTCCGTCCACCAACGGGGTGGAAACTATCTGTTTTACAATACAGTTAGAAGTTCCTTAAGTTAAATCTTTTTCTAATCAGGAACAATCAGATTGGGTGAATCAGGCCAGCACAAGTCGCTCTCCCATGCCTTGTTTGGTTGCTATTGCTAGATTGAGAACTTAAGGTGTCCTAAGGCATTATTATTGATTCCTCCTTTCTCCCTAAGTCAATAATAAATCTTGGTAGATACTTCATACTTTATTGTTTTGTATTTATTTACTGCTTTTATGGCTTGTTAGGAAATGACCTTAAGGAAAGAATCCTAGCTTGTGGGCCCCTCTATAGAGAAATAAACTCACCACCTAGGCCCTCTTTGGAGATCACCCAAAGATCTGAGGGTGGTACTGAAGAAGATAAATCCCATTGAGTGTAACCTAGAAACCTTGAAAAAAAAGGCCTAACCCCTTTGCTATAGGTACCCAACAAGCTGAGTGAATGTAGGCTAAATCAACTCATTAATTAACAACTTTAACAAGTAAAACTCGCATTCTGTTTGGATCTTCTCTGATTAATTAGCCTTGTTTGATGTGCCCTCTGTCCAAGACAGATCTTGACTACTGAAATAGACAGGCATTCGTGCCGATTGTCTGATCGGTGTCGTTGTCCATTGCCACTCTTGTCAACGATGAGTCCTGATGCCGCACCAATCAATGACATCAGGCAGACACACGTCTGTTTGTCTTGACTGCAGAGTGGTTTGGCGATGAATGCAATAACAGGTTATAGGGATATCACTGCAACTGTCTTTGGTCTGTATTTTTTTTATTAGACAAGTTGTAAACCTTTTTTGCATTTCTCTTACATTAGAATTGTAATTTTCTCTTTTAGAAAACTTGTAATAGGTTAAAAGTAGTAAAGAGTCTGTAATCTCTTCCTATTCTAGTCAAACTTGTAATAACCTTGTAAATAAGAGCCACAAGGAGAAGACGGTCCATAATGACAGAAGCATATCATTGCCACACTGGCTACTCCAACATGTCAATGGCATCAACTTCTTCAAGCAGCTTCACTAGTCAGCATGGGTTCGTGTCCAATATGTCAATCCCACACATGGCCCAGTCCACTGAACAAGCTGGAGGAGGGACGAGCTATATTCAATCATGGAATACCTTTTTGACCATCTGCTCACATACATTACTTGAAAGGGCAATCAACTAAGTTCAATCCATGGCCCATTATAACCTCTCAAGTCCACAAGTTCCAATTACCCATAGATCCTCCCCCATAAGCTATTACCAAGGTCCATTAGCCACACCTCACATGAGAAATACATATACAGTGCCACCAAGCCCAACAATTAATTTTCCTATCTATGGCCCTATAACACAAGCTCGCGCTCAACATACTGCATTGGCCTATCCTTCTTCTACCCAACAACCTACATAGACTCCACCAAGCTTTCACTTCCATTATCATCTAAAGGTAACCCCATCTTATCACACCCCATCCTATACACTGGCTCAACCCTCCTTCCCTCCTGATCATGGTACTCCTCTACAGCAGTAGTCCCCACAATTTCATGGGTACCAAGGCTAGAGGCAGTCAATCATCCTAGGGGCAACTGCCAAGAAGATAATCTCAAACCCACTGGTCAGCTTTGACACATCCAAGTTTCCATCTTTCATCTCGCCACTTGGATTCAAATTTCCCAAGACACTCAAGTATGATGGGGCAGGCGATCCAAGGAACCATCTAACTACTTTCACAATAGATGCCCTACCTTATCAACACAATAATGGGCTCACGGTTTATCTCTTCTTCAAAAGCTTGGAAGGAGAAGCACTGAGATGGTTCAACACGCTCACTGCCAATGACCTCAGTGACTTCAAGATTGTGCTAGATAAATTCTTACAGCAACACGTCGATCGTATATAGCACAAGCCCACCATTGCGAACCTACTAGTTGATAAGATGAGACCAGATGAAGACTTTGCCACATATGCGAGTAGATAGAGGGATATGACAGCCCGACCAGAATGTCATATCCCTAAAGAGCAAGCGATTGAAGTCATCGCTCGGAAAACAATTGGTGCGCTAAGGGCAGACCTACTGATGGGTGACTTCCAGACATACTCCCAACTGTATGACAGAGCCACAAGAGTCCTTTGCAACAGTAGGGACTTACATTTCCTGGAGTATGAAGAAAAGGGTAAGAAAAAGGCCTCCAGCTATGCACTCGAAGGCATTACAAGTGACATGGCCCATGTCTTGATCCAACATGAATAGAGGGGATCACTAGTCTAACACTAGGGGCAACCAATGCACTGTCAGCCACAACAACATCAGGGGCAATGCCAGTACCAACCCTCGCTAGAGCAACTAGTCACATGGCAACCCCAACAATACCAACAACAACCAACCTCAAGACTAGCAGCCTCCTAACATCAAGCTTACCCCCAATATGGGCAACCACAAAGGCGAAGGAGTTACAATGTTGTTCCTCCACCATGAAGCTACCATGGACCCAAGAGGCAAAATTATCCACCACTCCTGGAGCCACTCCAAGACATTTTCAGATATTAATGGTGAGTGGAGATCTGCAACCTCTAGCATCGACCTCGAATGCTCCAAATGCCGATCTATCCAAGTATTGTCTGTATCATCAGTAGAATGGGCATACTTTTAAGGAGTGTTACACGGTCAAAGATAAGATAAATGAGTTGAATGACCAAGGAGAAATCATGTGGACTGAACTAAAGGAGACACTAAGGGCAAGTCAAAGACAGTGACATGAGATGCAGATCCATCAAGACCCCATACCCAATCATGTAGTAACCCACATGGTGGCTAAGGACGCACAACCAATGTTCATCCAATGCATGCAAGCAAGCCTTGACCTAGAGCCACCAAGTGCTGACAAAGAGGAGCAAGATGTGCTAGCAATGCTTGAACTAGGAATATGGATAAAGGAGCATGTAGATGAGCTCTGGGAAGACACCCTAGGATGGGAAAATGATGAGGATATCAAACCCTAGGATAGCCAACAAGATGAGGAGTTGGTGTCCACGACCACTTCGAACTAGCAAGGGAAATCATCACGAAGTTCGAAGGAGAAAACATCGTCTTCCAAGACGTAGAGCTGCTTGTGCTTGAGGAACAATCATGCCCATTAATCATCAATGCGCACATCAACGGCCATTTACTCCATGGGATACTCATCGACACTGGCGTCAACAAGAGTGTTTGCTCCCTATCTACCTTGAAGTCCCTGGACATTGAAGAAACAAAAGATACTAAGCATAGCTTCCCCTACATAGCCTATGACAACAGTCAAAGGGAAACGATCGAGATAATTTAGTTGGATGTCACTATGGGACCCCTCACTGGCACCACCACAACTATAGTGATGGAAGAAGATCTAGCCTAATAACTAATTTTGGGAAGATCTTAGCTAGCCGAAATTGATGCTATCGTGTCTCCTATACATCAACTCCTCAAGTTCAAACACAGAAGCGAAGTAATCACCATCAGGGCCAATCACTAGATAGACTCTGGGATAGCATGGGAACCAGCTACACTAGAGCTAGGTGAAAGAAAGATCCCAACTAGAACCATACAATGAGAAACCTCTTGAGGAATGGTATGACTCTGACCCCTAATACAAGGAAGGGTCGGACTCTCAGATGTTCCAAGACTTCTTGGGGATAGAAGCTGACCTACTACCCGTCTATGACGAATACAATGATCAAGACTGGTATGACGTGAAGGATGCGCTCTATTCACTCTACCGGCAACCTAAATCGGCTTGTGCCAAAGAAAAGCCTCCACCCAAGCCACCAGATCCTACTAGGAGACCTGAAGAGCCCACTAGTGGCATCAGCGGATACATCAACTTGGAAGAAGTAAAGGGAGACCTCAGTAGATAGTTAGTGTACTCTCCACCAAGAAATCAAGCCACCAGGGGCACGTTAGAGGAACCAAGCCAGGACCAATCTGACCGTGACCCCAAGAAAGCGAAGACTGGGCGTAAGCCAAAAGAAAAACCAACACATGCACCAATACAAGTACCTGAGTGCTTAACGTCAGGGGAAAGCTCTTATAGCCACCCCATAGATAAGGCCTTCCACCTGGGAAGGACAATAATAAACTCGACCAAGTCCGACTAGGGGCAAGGTCATTTCCTTTTATCTTTCAAAAACATGTAAATAAAATATTTAATTTTCCCTTTGCTTGAACATTTCCTTTTATTTGTCTTTGTTATTTGTTTGCTAGGATAGCAACAATAGAAAACAATAATGAAGATAAATGATGAGTGTAAGTCACACACCAGATCACTTAATCCATTAAGTAGAATTGCCAACATATTATCTAGGGTTCCTAAGTAGAGACTGTAACAACCAGGAAAGGTCCACCCAATGGGTAGGACAATCTGAAGTTCTCTTTAGATCCATGGAAGTTACTCGTAATTTGGAAGTACATCCTTCAATCAACATGTTAAAAGCCTAAAGAGGACTCATGACCTAGTACCATCTAAGGAAGAAAACTGTCTCCTACATAGAAAGGAAGTTGAGCAACTAGGGTAACCTTAACCTTGTCCTATCTACACATACACCCACATAGGGAGATAAGAGCAAAGCAAACTCGGAGCATAGGCATATCCTAAAAGCCGCCTACCCTATATAGTGTGGCCTCCTAGCATAAGTCCAAGAAGGCCTCCTAGTAATGGAGGAGCACACCTAAACCAAACAACTTAGAAAAGCGCCCAAAAGAAGGGAGAGCACGAAAAGCTAGGTACGTTGTCATAACATAAATCCAAGAAGGTAGTGATAGGTAGGTACTCAAAATGGGGTGAGACAATCGATGAATAAGTACATGTGTTGTCATAGTATAAGTTTGAGAAGGTAGTAACGGGTGGACATCTATAGAAAGATAACCAGAGAGGGGAACCCCCAAAAGGAAAAAAGAAGAAAAAGAAAAATAAAAGCCAAAACCCATGGGTTAGCTAATGGCACATTAGGACCAACCATCAACAAGCGACACAAAATCTATAACTGACATTGAGAGCCTGTTGAACCTTAAGTCTCCCCCACTCTTCCACACATAGGCAAGGGGCAGGAAAACCCTCGAAGCTCAAGGATTGAGTAAATAAGAGAAGTAATGATCAACTAAGGCTAGTATGAAGTCTCAAGTCTTCAAAGAGTCTAAGCATGATGAAAGGGACAACTCTCTCACCTTGGACAATACAAGGCAACAATGCAAAATGCATAAAAGGGAAGGTTGTAACTGTATTCGTCAAATCATCAATCAATTAAAAAAATAGAAAATACAAAATAATCCAAAAAAAAAAAAAAATCCAAAAAAATCAGAAAACCAAGAAAAGTCAAAAAATAAAATAAGTTGTGCCATCCATCTTACTTATAAGTGAAAACCTAGTTAGTAAGGAAACTAGAACTAGTTTGGCCGGTGATACAATAATCTATCCACTAGGTTTTAGAGTTAAACGTCCTACTCAAGTGTGCTTCCATGGCTTGGGTGTGTTTTTCTCTACAAATACATTGCCTCACAATGATCTTAGAGCATCCACGGATGACTCACCATCAACATCCACTGGGCTTCGATTTTCCATCTTCCAGCCAAGACTAATTCTCTCCACCTAATCATAGTATAGGGGAGTAAAGGATAGCACTGCAGTACTTTTCCTAGGCAACTTAAGCAACCCTTTGAGGTAGGAAAAGGTACACCATTTTGATTACTAACATGTTTATTAAGTGTGCAGGTATAATTCCCACACCACGTGTTAGTGCATCAAACTCCACCGTGAGGCTACATCAAGTCCCATTGTGGCACTACACTATGTTCCATTAAGAATGGACTCATGCCTTTGGAGTCCCAACCGTGTACGAAGATACATCACTCCGACTAAGAGGCAAAACCCCAGTTTGGCATTGGAAGGGTTCACTCCCTCACCTCGGTTCTTTATTCATATAACTCCTTTACTTACCTAGTCGATTTGTGGGACGATGGTCCTTTCCTGAGAGTACTGGTCATGCTTGAAGACGGAAAACACTTGACCACAATGAATTGCATTCGTGCATCTTGCATATGTTTATATGGCTAGGGACCACTTGTAACCTACCAACCTAATCTGCCATATGGACCATTCATTGCATGTTGAATGTTGACCCTGCATTTTGCATTATTGTTTGCTTGAATCATGCATCCATGCATTTAGGACTTACGCATTGGAAGTGGAGCGCTAACAGAGCAATGTTATTAAGAGTATTAGAAACCCTTAAAACTTATGATCCTCCTAAAGTCCAATCAAATCAAACCGATCTTCTTTAATTTCAATCCAAGCAAGCTCTCAAACAAGAAGCCACGACAATTATCTTTTCATTTACTTTAGTTCCACCCTGTTGAAGTGTCACTTTGTATGGTTGACATGGTCTTGACACCAGCTGCGACACATAGTCCTGGCTTGACTATGCCATGCCTAAGCCTGCAATATGATGGCACTCTTTAATTATCCTTTTATTTCCTTTAGTTTCTACCACGTTGAAGTGTCACTCTACATGGTTGACAAGTCTCAACACTGGCTGTGACACAGAGCCCCGGCTTGACTCCTCCATGCCTAACCCTTCAATATAACAGCATCCTTAGTTTATTGAACCGCTCGACTTTGCGACCACGTCTTGAAACCGAGGTAATTCATCTTCTTACCTTTTGGCTGTGAGACCCTGTCCGGAAACCAATAAGTGTAGACTTCTTTTTCGAATCTATGGTGGATCTTTTGAGAGTGAGCTCCTTATTTTAGAAAATGCTCAATAGGGATATTGTTCTTACCTAAGAGCCAATCTTGTTCCAAGATCAAGTCCAAGGAGAGGCATCTGTAGATATCTCATTTTCGCATTTCCTAGAATTCACCTAGGATAAGAACTCTTGAAGTGTCCCAGATCACGTGCTTAAAGATCTCTAACCCTTCTTCCAGATTTTCCCATGGAATTTTTGTGCTTTTTTGGGTTTAATTACATCTCTATGGAATAAGATAAAAGACAGGGGGATAATCTGTAAAAGACCAGGATGTTACCTGTTTGACAGGCAACAAGACTCGTCGCCACTTTAAGTGGCGACTAGTATTTCAGACGCCATCATAAAAGGCGACGCAAATCCTAGCATTCTCACTCTGTATAATTTCTCATCCTAGGCCTAAATATCCTATGTGGGACATTTATAAATGTTATCGTGATTTTTCCCATAATTATTATAATTTCTATAATTTCCTAACGTTTAAATATCTACGCATATCATATGAATCATTATAAATGCTAAATAATTCCAAAAAATTATAGAAATTCAGATGACTTGATAATTAAGATTGCTTATCTTTATTTTTACCAAAAATGAGATTTTATGATAAGTTATCACATTTTATTTTTATAGCTTATATTTAATTTGTGATAATGCTAAAAAATAATGATAAAATCCAAAATATTCAAATGAATGCCAATCTATCTTACATCAAATACATCATTGATTTTAATTGAGTTTTCTCGTAATTATTAAAGATTTGATTTTCAAATCCAATTTACTTAACATTTTAAGTGGATTTTGAATTTGAAAATTAATTTAAAATATCTTCAATTACGAGTATGATTATTCAAAATTGATTTGGTCAATATTTGATAATAGATTCGTAATGAATATTTTCTGATCTTAATTTTTTGAAATTACCTTTTGGTAACTCGACGCCATATGCACCGACGACTGACTTACGTGGCAAATTTCATTGCCTTTTGAGTACTGATTCACCGCGTACAACCAAAAATGGAATTTTTAGACTCGTTGCCTGTCTAGGTGGCGACCTATCTAGGTGGCAACTTGAAGATTTTGTCGCTTGTCCCATAGGAGACGAGCATAGATATCGATTTTCTACCCTTTTTAGAGCATTTCACCTTGGTCCTTGATCTATATCTTGTCTTTGACGAGATCCCCAGCTCCCAAACTCTATAAATAGACTCCTAGGTCAAGAGTTTGAAAGGGAGACACATTAAAATCTTAAGGAGTCATTTTTATGCCCTAGAAAGGAAAGATTGAGAGAATTCAAAGAGAGAGAGAGAGAGAGAGCCATATCCCCTCCTCCATGTCCATCTTCTCCTAGAAGCTCAGATCCTAGTGATCCAGCCCCTTTCTATAGCCATATAGCGTCTCTGGAGCTTTATAAATCAGGCTCTACTTTCTTTTCTACTTTACAGCGTATGAGGGTGAAGGGAGTATCTTCCTTTTTGCATTATTTTATCATATAAAACTTATATACATTATTAGTCCATGGCATATGCATGCGGGGAACTACCCCTTGGTTAGTATTTAGTTGCATATTTATATTTTCCTTTTGTTATCTTTTTTTTATTTGTTTACTACACCTACCCCATTTTCTTTTGCTTTTCTTATTTGTTTTGAAGGGAAGGATCATTACAAGAGCATGAGGACGCCGCTAGGCGACATCCTTCCACCGACCTAGTAAACCGAGAACCCACATCATCACAACCTCCACACTTCTGCAAGGTACCTTATCAACCAATGAAAGCAAATCAGCAAGTGACGATCACAAAGGATCATCGAAGTGAGTGGACACGACGATGATTCTGCAACACTCCAAAAAAAAACTTGCACAAAACAAAAATTGGAAAATATCGTCAATAACTCGATAATTTACTGGAAAATATGTCATTTTAAACATAATCATTTTTTACTTTTAAATCCACATGCACTTGAAATTTCTTTTATGCATTCAAATCTTCATTTGAAACCCATCTCAGCAAATCCACACAGAGTACGAATAAAATCTATCGTATCACCCTAACTACAAGTGATTGACCAGTCACAAGCAGTCGACGAGGCTCCAACCATAACCCTAGTGCACTGCAATGGTGAATCACCTCGAGTAGAAGTCTAATCGCCCCAGCCATAGCCTCGCTATAACACCTATAGTGCACACACACAGAGTGCATCCTCTGATGCCCCTTAGTGTCCGGAAACTTGAGGCCTCCTACTCTAGACCAAGCCTACACCAACACTACAGGAATGCCCAGGTCTCTCTCACCCGGGGGCCTTGTAGTACATCAGTCAAGTAACTGACAATCACGACTTCAGGCGTCTCACCGACCTTCGAGGTATTCAATGGCCCTTTTCTGTTGGATTGCCTTTCAGGTACATGGTTCCCATCAAATCCTTGGAAAATATTTCTAAACATGGGTGTCATTTCAAAAAGTATTGTCCAAATCGTTTTATTACAGAAATCCATTATCAGTAATCAAAACCTTAATTAACATAATAATTCATTTTCTATTGACATTGTACTACCAAAACCACGCGACCTGACCATGCATCCCATTTGTGCTCCTTACATGCGGTTTAGGTTTTTATAGTAAACCCAAAACTAGAAAATAGGGCCGACAGAAATTGTCTGAAATGAGACTCTCCAATGAACCCATTTCCGGCACCTAAAAAATCAAACCAAATATACAAAATTGTAGATCTTTGAGTTCTCTACATTTTGGGACAAGCATCGTTAAAAACCATAATGCACAGCTCAAGAAATAAAATCGGGAAGCTCGAAAGATTATGAGAAAACACTATAGCAAGGCTCGCAAAAAATAACACATAATCCATTAATAAATCTCTAAAAATCCAATACTTCTTCCATGCACTAAGAACGGTCTGATCTACTAAATTTTACAACTTTATAACTAATTCTACACAATTGGTTGGATTTAATACTTAAACAGAAAGAAAAAATGGAAATGAATGCGTACATAATGAGCTTCGGCGATCTCCTCAGCCTTTGGTGAGCTTCTCCTCCTTCTCGATCATCAATGTACGTTCAAAGCACTCAACCTCCCTCTCATTTACGGGTTGTTGCTCGTTGTCGCAGTCTATCAGTGACAATCGCCACAAATCACATCAGAGCAGCAAGGTCGTATGACGAAAAGCTAATGGCACAAAATGGGAGCACAGTAAACGACAGTGGATAATGTGTTGCACTGTACTTTGGTTGACTTCAGCCCTCATCTTGGTCTCATACACATACGAGGTTACAAAGCACTAAAATACCACACCGAAGGGGAACCTAGTGATAATCACATAATCAAGATTATCCAAATTATAATTACATGATCTCACATCCATTTTGAATTTTCTGTTTTGGACATTCCGCACACCCTAGCCATGCTCCTCACTCGTGCCCCTCATATGTAGCTATCTTATACTGGTTCCAAATAATACATCTCGCCCCCTTAAAAGATTTTTGTCCCCGAAATGCTCCTCTAATAGAATCAATGTGGGTACCGTGACTGGATATCATCTTCTCTTTCTCAGGTAGCCTCTTCCATGCCAAGATGCTACCACTGAACCAGCACTAGGTGAATCACCTTATTCTTGATGACTTACTCTCTTCGATCCAATATCTGCACAGCATCCTCTACCATGAACAAGTCCTCCTGTAGCTCCTTTGGCTGAACCAGTATCACCTAAGATGCATCTGCCAAGCACTTCTTAAGCATAGAAACATGGAAGACGCTATGCACATTTGCTAGTTTTGTAGGTAGATCCAACTTGTACATCACTTTGCCAATCGTTTTGGAGATCCAATAAGGCCCAATGTAGTGAGGACTTAGCTTTCCACTTTTTTCAAATCTCGCCACCCCTTTGGATGATGACACCTTTAAGAAAATGAAGTCTCCTACTTCGAATTCTAAAGGCCTCCCTCTCTTGTCTGCGTAGCTTTTCTGTCGGCTCTGAGCAATTGCCAACCTCTTCCGAATCATGTCCACTTTGTCTTCATATAACTACACAATCTCAGAACCCACAAGCTGTCGTTTGCCTACCTCACTCCAACAAATGGGTGTTCTGCACGATCGACCATACAGAGTCTTATACGGTGCCATCCCAATGTTTGAGTGATAACTATTGTTGTAAGTGAACCTGATTAGTGGCAGATGCTCTTCCTAGCTTCTCCCAAAGTCCAGAGCACAAGCTCTTAGCATATTCTCTAGGGTTTGAATTGTTCTCTCCAATTGACCATATGTTTGAGGGTGGAAAGCGATGCTAATGTTCAACACGGTGCCAAACACCTCTTGCAAAAGCTCCCCAAAATCTTGAGGTGAACCAAGTATCTCTATTAAACATGATCGAGACATGAACTTCATGTAATCGAACTATCTCATACACGTACAGTTCTACCAATCGAGTCAAAAGAAGGTTCACCCTCATAGGCAAGAAGTGTACCGACTTAGTGAGTTGATCTACAATAATTGACGTTGAATCATTCTTTCTCCTTGTTCTTAGCAACCCAATCACAAAGTCGATCAACACATGCTCCCATTTCCAAACTGAAATATCCAGAGGTTGTAGGGTCCCTCTGGGCTTTTGATGCTCAAATTTCACCATCTGACAGTTGGTACACTTGGCTACATGCCTAGTGATCTCTCTTTTCATTCCGGTCCACTAAAAATTTCTTTTCAAGTCCATAAACATCTTGGTGCTTCCTGGATGGATCACATATCTAGACCGATGGGCTTCATCAAGCAGTCTCTGTTTTACCTCCTCCAGTTGAGGCACATATAGACGCAGATCATATCTGAGCCATCCATCCACGTCAATAGAGAAATAAGGTGCCTCCCTGTTCTTTAGCTTCTGCCATATGTCTCACACAAATGGGTTCAACTAGTGAGCTACTACAATCGCCAACACTCTTGGTCGAACCGACAAATTCACCATCCATGCTCCAACAGGTCCCTGAAACTACCTTCGTAATCTGACCTCGACCAATGTTTCCAATAGATGTCATTCCTTGATCATTAGACTGGCAAACACATAAGTGCATGTGCTTAATACATCTACAACCACATTAGCCTTTCCTTACTGGTAAGACAAATTAAGTCATAATCCTTGAGGTACTCCACTCATCTCCTCTATCTCAGGTTCAAATTCCTTTTTGTGAAGATGTACTTCAAGCTTCGATGGTTTGTGAATACTTCGAACTGTTCGCCATATAAGTTGTGCCACCAAATCTTTAAGGCAAACACCACCATAGCCATTTCTAGGTCGTGAGTGGGATAGTTCTTCTCACGGTCTTTCAGTTGACGGGAAGCATATGCCACAACCTTTCCATGCTGCATCAAAATGCGCCTCAACCCACTTCCATAAGCATCACTATATACATTGAAACCCCTACTTCTAATGTGTATAGTCAACACCAAAGAGGTGACTAAGCAAGCCTTTAGCTCATTAAAGCTTTCCTCACACTGCCAATCTCATATAAAGGGAACTTTCATCAAGGTTAGTCTAGTCAACAAGTAACATCTGTGCTTGGATTTTTCCATTTTAATATAAACCATGGATTTCTTGTAATTATTTGTTATGGTTTATTAATGGTAAATCCAATTTGTGTTTGTTGGTTGTGGGTTCCCTCGGTGTTTTGTGCTCTGGTTTCTCCCCTATGGTGTGTTTCTGTGGCCAGTGGGTCGGCTCTGCCTTGAGAATCGTGCTTGTGGTGGACCCACTTGGGCTTTGGGCTTGGGCCTTGACTCGGTCAAGAGCTAGCTGTGGGAGGCCTTCACCCGTTTCCTCTTCTCCGCACCCGTGACGAGCCTGGGAGTCTCGTGAGCTAGCGGGGGAGGACTACCCGATCCATCCCCTCTGCTCTGAGCTACGAGCAACTACGGAGCGTCGGCGGGATTCCGAGAGGCTGGCATGGCGGGGAGCTTTAAGAGGAGGTGCTCTGCTTGGGGGAGAGACAGAGAAGTTGAGAGGGAACGAGAGGAGTGGGTGGTTGCTGCGGAGGCTTCGCGCGTCTGGAGAGCTTGCGCGAGCATGGGGAGGCTGGGTTGGTGCCGTGCACCACCGGAGGAGGGTACGCGAGGCTCGCCGGAGCCAGGTACGCGTCCTCATCCCCTCTTCTCTTTCGTTAGCAGCATATGCCATTTTAGGGCAAAAATGGATTTAATGCATGATTAATGTGGAAATGATGTGAATGAGTTGAATAGCATGTTTAGGATGTGATCATGCTATTTTATGGGGTTTTGTGTGGATTTCGTGGTTATTATGAAAGCATGCTACAGTGATGTATTTTGAGCTCCATGGCTTTGTGATTTT
>JAMKQA010002672.1:0-21181 GCA_024699735.1 Posidonia australis
GGTAAAATTTGATTTACTTTTATAATTTTTGATATATATAAATTGTCAGGTTGAATTCAATATTATAATATATGTTATGTTTGTTTTTTATAATCAGATGATATACCGACAAGCAAGAAGAAGATTCGGCAAGTGATGCTGAGGATGATTTTGAGGAGTATAGACGTCGTCGTCACTCAAAAGGTAAAGGAAAGCAAGTTGGTTTCCGAAGAAAGTGATATGTAATATATTGTTTTGTATTAGCTACTGTATTATATTTATCCACTTGTATTAAGATATTTCAGAGTTGTATTAGCCAACTTTTTGTAAAAACTTTGAATGTGAAATCTTATGATGTATAATGGAATGGAATTTGTTTTTTATGAAATCTGTATATGTGGTGAATGTATTTGAATGTCATTATAACAGGTATTTGAATGTCATTGTAAGAGGTATTTGAATGGAATTTAAAAATTTTTTTTTTACTGCCCAGTATTAGCGAGGACATAGCGAGGACATTTCCTCGCAAACATAATGATATTTAGTGAGCACTTAGCGAGCAATTTGCGAGGAAATGTCCTCGCTAAAACTGGAATGACCATACAATCGCATTATATTTAGCAAGCACTTACCAAGGAGTTACGAGGATATGACCAGGATTTCCTCGTAATGTCCTCGCGAAATTTACACGAACACATTGCGAGGACAAATCCTCACAATATTGATTTAACGAGTTACGTAGCTACGAGGATACTTATTCCTCGTAAAGTCCTCGTTAAACTATCTAACGAGGATATTGTGAGGACGTCGCGAGGACTTTGCGAGGAATAATGTCCTCGCTAAATGTTGATTTTCTTGTAGTGTTAGTGTCGACAATGTGGTAGGAGTATGAGGCTCCAATGAAACCAATTGTCAAACACAGTTGTAGTTGTCGAGCCAATGTTGTGATTTTGGTTTTGAGCCGAGAGGCATTGTGTTTTAGGTTGAACCTGGTCAAAAATGTGGATTTCTCAGAATATGAGAAAGGCTTTGAAAAAGTATAAAAGAGAAAGAAAAGATGAGTTTTGGGAAATATATGATTTTGGAGACAATTTCCAAATGTTTTAAAAAGAAAAGGAAAGTGAATTTTGAGAAAAGCATAGTTCTGGGAACAGATTCCCAAGTGGTTTCAAAGGAAAAATAAAATATTGTTTTTAAATTGGATTTTCAAAAGAAAACCAAGTTTTCTAAATTAAAAGTTGAATTTTCAGCGCTTTTGCTGGATTTTGTTGTTTGTGTGTTTGGAGCGCGTACTGGGTGACTTAGATGCTTTGGTTGGTTTTCAGATACAAATCTTGTGCAGTTGAGTTCCGGTGCTGGAGTTGGAGCTTCTAGCCGCACATTGTTTCCTAGAGGTGAGCCTTAGTTATAGTTATTTAATTTTACTGTAATTAGTGTAAATTATGCTTATGATACTGTGATCTTGGCAGCGTGTCTGGGATTGGGGTGTTACAGTTAGTGTTAGTATTATTGAGGGTTAGGGTTTTACTGAATTAGTGTCAACCTGCAAGAATATTGGGTGTCTACACTTAGTCCCTGAGTTTCTAGGGTTTTCCTATCCCTTGCCTTTATAGGTGGGACAGTGGCGGCAGACTTAAGGTTCAACAAAGCCTCAACGTTGGTTATAGCTTTTGTGCCACTCACCAGTGGTTGGCCCTAATGTGCCTATAGTTTATATAGGGGTTTTGGCTCTTATTTTTCTTTTTCTTCTTTAGGGGTTCTCCGCTCTGGTTATTTTTCTATAGATGTCCACCCGTCACTACCTTTTTGGACTTATGCTATGATAGCACATCTACTTATTCGTCGATTGTCTCACCACATTGTGAGTACCCACCCATCACTACTTCTTCAGGCTTATGCTATGACAACGTACCCAACTTTTACGTGCACTATCCTTTTTAGGCACTTTCTAAGTTATTTGGTTTTTTAATGTGCTTCTCCTTCACTGCCTCTTCGGACTTATGCTAGAAGGCCACGCTGTAGGGCGAGTGACATTTATGATATGCCTAGGCTCTGAGCCTGCTTTGCTCTTACCTCCCTGTGCAAGGTATATGTATAGATAGGACAAGGTTAAGGTTACCCTAATCGCTCAACTTCCTATCTATGTAGGAGACAATTTTCTTCCTTAGCTGGTACTAGGTCTTGGCTCCTCTTTAGGCTTTTAGCATCTTGATTGAAGGGTGTACTTCTAGAGTACATGTAACATCCACAGATCTAAAACTATTTTCAGGTCATTCTACCCATTGGGTGGACCTTCCCTGGGTGTTATAGTCTTTGCTTGGAAAAAACCCTAGATAATACTTTGGTAGTTTTGCTTAATGGATTAAGTGGTCAAGTGTATGACTAACAATCATTCATCTTTATTATTGTTTTCTATTACTACAATCCTAGCATACAAAATAACAACGACAAATAAAAGGAAATGTTCAAGCAAAAAGAAAATTAAATGTTTTATTTACATGATTTTGAAAGATAAAATGACCTTGTCCCTAGTCGAACTCGGTCGAGTTACGTACTACCCTTCCTAGATGAAGAGCCTTACCTATGGAGTGGTTGTAGGAGCCTACCCCTGGCGTTAAGCACTCAAGTGCTAGTGGCGCATCATTTGATTTTTCTTTTGGCTTGTGCCCAGTCTTCGCTTTCTTGGGGTCACGATGAGATTGGTCCTGGCTTGGTTCCTTTGACGTGCCCTAGGTGGCTTGGTTTCTTGGTAGAGACTACGTTAAGTATCTATTGAGGTCTCCCTTTACTTCTTCTAGGCTAATGTACTTACTGATGCCATTGATGGGCTCCACTGCTCTCATCGTTGTATCTAGAGGCTTTCGAGCAGGCTCGTCTCTAGCACGGGCTTCAGGAGGGTGCAAGCAGAGGGCATTTAGTGCACGGGCCGCTCATAGTGAGCACAACTGTTGATAGCGAGCATTAACTGCAGTCTCCATGTGACATCTAGGCTTGATTATCCATTTTTGCTTGTAAACCATGTCAATAATTGCAATATTGTGTAACTAATTTATTAATGGATAATTTGTTATTTCTTGGATGTGTGAGCTTGTGGTTGGCTTTCCGTGCACCTGCTTGTGATTTGGGACCAATGTGGGGTCTAATCTGAGGATGCACAGCTGCCTCGGTTTGCGTGCCTGTCTTTTCTCCTTTTCTTCCTTTCTTTTTTTTTTCTCTCTCTCTCTCTCTTCTCTCCCCATGGGCATACATCCTCTTCTTCTTCTTCTTCTTCCTCACCCTCACCCACACCCGTGCCATGAACAACACCACCCGTGCTTCCCCGTCCCCTCCAATGGGATGGATGGCTGGCGGCTTGCAGGAGGAGGAGGGGATATAGAAGGAAGAGGGGTTCAAGTGGAGGAGGAGGAAATGAAGAGGGAGACGAGCTGGGAAGAAGAGAAAGAGGAAGAAGGAGCGTCTGCTGGAGGCCAAGGTTCGTCGAGGCTTCACTGGAGCGCATGGAGGCTCGCAGGAGCACGGGAGGATCATCGGGGTGCCATAGGAGGTACGCGACCCCTATCCCTCCTCATTTCTCTATGGTTTGATTAAGTGAGTAAAATGTATGAAAATGACGAAAAATGCATGTAAAATAGTAGAAAAATAGGGAAAACGATGATAATGAGTTAAAATGCATGAAAACATAGATATCAAGCAATTAGGATTGAAATTTTTAAGAAAATGCAAATTTTTGGGTTAAGGGCTACAGTAGCCGTTCTAGTGCTCCTCCCCTTTGTGATTTTCATGTGAATGACATAGTTGACTGATTGAGGAATAGTTTGAGGGGTTTTGAAGTAGAATCAAGGGTCTACACCCCATGATTTAATGGTAATTTGTGATGTGAGTTTGAGAAGCTCGATTGAGGCTCCTACCTTTGGCGATTTTCGCTGCTTGGAATAGGGGAATGCCCTGGTTGCAGGGTTTTCGGTATGCCGAATTGAATTCGGTATGCCGAAATCCTGACAGATTAAGCAATGATCCCTGGTTTTTGTAGACAGAAATCTTCTGGTCGACCAAAACAGGGGGTTTTGGTATACCAAAGAAGTTTGGTGTACCAAATTAGGAGATTTCAGTATACCGAATCTAAAATTCGGTTTGCCGATTTTGCCCTGACCCTGAGATATGTTAATGTGACTATGAGATGGAAATAAATGGTTTTAAAAGTAAGTGAAAACTGTGTGATTGGTGTTTTTCCCCATGTAAATGACATAGAGGAATATGGAACCCAAATAAGTAGATTTGGGTATGGTTTTGGGTTTTATACCCTATAAATGAATAAAATGGTTAATTGTGAGTGGTTTTGGGCATAAGACCCTATTTATGATTTTTAAAGCATGATTTTAAAATTATTGAGTTGGGACACCTCAAGAGGGTCAAGTATTGCATGGAAATAGATTCCTGCAATGAAAAAGAATGAAATGAAAATGGTTTTGAAAGGAAAAACATAAAGAGTTTTGAAAATGAAACCCTAATAATGTGTTAAGGAACCACGGGGGTTGGTGTCGACAACGTGGTTGGAGTACGAGGCTCCAATGAAACCAGTTGCTAGACACGATTGTGGTTGCCGAGCTTGAGGCGGTGTAGGCTGAGCCTGGGTCATTGTACCTAGTTGTTTGGGTCATCGAGCTCGTGACGGTGTAGGCTGACCCTAAGTTATTGAACCTAGTTGTTCGGGTCACCGACGGTGTAAGCTGAGCTTGGGTCGTTGTACCTAGTTGTTTGCGTCACCGATGGGGCATCAGACAAAGACGTATCCCCATGTATATATGAGAAAGAAATTGAGGCTGGTTGGCCAAGGCAGTGGCATCCCGCATGGGGAATTTCACCGTGGCAGTGTAGGGAGGTAGGGGAAATGATGTCCTCGCCTACTGCTTGTGTGCCTGGTTACCCCTGATCAAGCTAACATCAGTGAAGAAAAGTGGAAATGTATGAGAAAAAGAATGTGACTTGAGAAATGAAAAGAAATGTGGTTTGGCTAGGATTGGACTTATGAATGGTCCTAGAATCCTAGCAATGAATAAGAATTATGGTTTTAACCAGTTACCAGCCAATGTTTGAGGTTTTGGTTTGAGCCCTGAGAGGCATCGTGTTTTAGGCTGGATCTGGTCAAAAATATGAGTTTTTTGAAAGTGATTTTGGTTTTGGGAAGAAACCCCAAGTATTGAAAAAGGGCATGTTTTGGAAAATGATTTTCAGATATTTTTAAAAGTAAATGAGAAATGTGAGTTTCTGAAAAAGATAGTGATTTGGTATAAATTTCCAATGTTTTGAAAAGAAAGGAAAGATGGGTTTGAAAGGAGTTTGGACTTGGACTTAGGATCCCAAGTGAATTCAAACGGAATAAAAGTGAATGAGGTTTCAACAAGGAAAAGTGGATCTTTTTAAAAGAAAATTAGACTTTGAAAAAAATAATTTAAAAGTTGAGTTTTTTTAGTTTTACAGAAATTTCTATGGTATTGTATGTTTGGGGCGCGTACTGGGTGACTTTGATGTCACTCACACGTGCTTGTTTGTTTTCAGGTGCAGTTCGATGCAGGAGTCGGAGCTTCTAGCCATACATTGAGATCCAGAAGGTAAGCCTTAGTTATAGCTATTTAATGTTTCTGTAATTAGTGTAATTAAGCTTATGATACTGTGTTTTAGTTGCGTGCCCGGGACTAGGGTGTTACAGAGTGGTATCAGAGCTAAGGTTACACCTAGTGCATCGGCTTGGTGATGTCCAGTCTAGTGGCTCTCTACGACTGCACAATAGAGAGTCGTGCACCTGAATTTTTGGTTGTTGTGTTTTGTTGTGCTGACAGGAAGATGTCTCGCCGAGGACATAGTCATGGCAAGATCCCTGTACCCGACTCTGAGACTGGAGAGGGTAGTGCATGGAGGTGGATGAGATGAGAGTTTGGCGAGGTGATGCGGGGCTCCGCCCAGTCCTTTGGCAGCATAGCATGGATGAGGCGAAGGGAGACCCATGGATCAAGCAGTTTTGCTAGCTTGGCGTGCAACACACCAGAGGAGTGTGAGGCTTGGTTCTTGGTGGTGGAGAAGATCCTTGAGGGGATCGAGTGTCCAGTGGAGAAGTTGGTCCGGATCGCGGCATTCCAGCTCAAGGGTGCTGCAGATCAGTGGTGGAGGATAGTGCGCCGCACCAAATTTCCGAATATGGACCTGTTAATGATTTCATGGGAGGAGTTCCGAGAGGTATTCTATGAGAGGTTTTTCCTTCAACATGAGAGGGATAAGCTGGACAGAGAATTCAGGAACCTGAAGTAGGGAAGTCATTCTATGGCTGAGTATGAGTCGTCCTTCCTTCGGCTAGAGCAGTTCTCTCAGGCTGTAATTTCTGAGAAGAACAGAGCCAAGAGGTTTGTGGAGGGACTAAACCCTGTGTTCAGATCTAGAGTTATTGGCTTCAGATGCCAGACCTTAGTGGATGTTGTTGAGCTTGCAAGCCGCTATGAGGATGATCGTAGGCTATTTCAGGAGGAGTATCCCAAGAAGGAAAAGGGGAGAAAGTCTGTCTCTTGACCTTCCATTTCTCGACCATTAGTGATTGGAGCGCCAAGTTCTGGGAGTTTTGGCAGCTATGGGAAGAAGCAGAAGCAACAGTCTACATCTAGTAGAGAAGAGAGTATGGGTTTCAACCACGTATGGTCCAGCAGTGGCCCATAGGTGGGACCATGCTATGTTTGTGGCAAGAAGGAGCATGTAGCGGCGTAGTGTTGGCACAAGTAGAGGAATTTGGACAGTGTAGTCTACTACAACTGTGGGAAGTCCGGGCATTACCCGAAGGACTGTCCTAGTCAGCCATGGCAAGCAGGAGATGCACCACATCAGCCTACCAAGGGGAGAGTGTTCTCCATTGCTTCCCCAGATGCTGGTCCATCTAGAGATGTGGTAGAAGGTGAGAACTAGCACGACTGTATTAATTTAGTCATGTCCTGTAATAATAGATCCTATGTGTAATTGACACTATTTCTTATTATGATTATGGTATGTTGATTATAGGATCTTTTCTTGTGGCTGATCGGATGGCCCGAGTCCTGTTCGACTCTAGGAGTTCATTTTATTTTTGTCTCCGAGTCATTTGCTTCTAAGATCGGGACTAGGCCAGCCAGGTTGGCATTCCACCTAGATGTAGTTACTCCATTGGTAGAACACAGTCTAGCGTGGAGATATTTGAGACTGGTTGATATTCAGCTGGAGGGTAGGAATTTTTAGGCCAGCTTGATCCTGATGGACATGTAGGATTATGATGTTATCCTGGGAATGGATTGGCTGGCACAGCTTTCAGCCGTGATAGATTGTGCCAAGAGGAGAGTTCTGGCAGAGTGTCCTGGCCAAGGCTGGTGTATGGTACAGGGCACTAGACCAGGTGAGCCCAGGAAAGTGACTTCTACTCTCAAGGCCTATCATCTTCTGGCAAGAGGCAGTGTGGGCTATTTGGCTTGTGTGACAATTTTTACTTCGCATGTGGTCAAGATTCAAGACTTACCAGTGGTGAGTGAATATCTCGATGTTTTTGCAGAAGTATTACCAGGAATGCCACCGCACAGGGAAGTAGAGTTTGTGATCGATCAGGGGCCGGGAACAAGTCCTATTCCCAAGGCTCTGTACAGGATGGCTCCTGCAAAGTTAAAGGAGCTCCGGAATTAGCTACAAGAACTGATGGATAAGGGATTCATTCGTCCCAGTATTTCACCTTAGGGAGCACCGATTTTGTTTGTCATGAAGAAGGATGGTTCACTTCGGCTTTGTATGGACTACCAAATGTTGAACCAGATCATTGTCAAGAAGAAGTATCCACTGCCCAGGATCGATGATTTGTTCGACCAGTTGCAAGGAGCATCGGTGTTTTCCAAGATAGATTTGAGATCTGGATACCATCAGTTGAGGATTAGTGAGCCAGATGTGCAGAAGACAGCCTTTCGCACCCGTTATGGGCATTATGAGTTTTTGGCTATGCCATTCGGGTTTACGAATGCACCAGTTGCTTTTATGGACCTAATGAATAAGGTGTTTAGGCTTTATTTGGACCAGTTTGTGGCCATTTTTGTGGATGATGTTCTAGTGTAATCTCTAGATGTTCAGACTCACCGGAGGCATTTTAGGATCATACTGGAGACACTAAGGCAGCATCAGCTTTATGTCAAGTTCTCTAAGTGCGAGTTTTGGCTAGAAGAGGTGTCCTTCCTTGGTCACATTATTTCAGGAGAAGGCATCAAGGTAGATCAAGCCAAGGTGGAAGCTATGAGTAGTTGGGCCAGACCGAAGACACTAACTGAGATTAGAAGTATTATCAGCCTGGTAGGATATTATAAGAGATTCATCCAAGATTTCTCCAAGATTGCTGCACCATTGACCAGATTGACCAGAAAGGATGTGCACTTTGCCTGGGATTGGTAGTGCGAGGAGAGCTTTAATGAGTTGAAGGCTCGTCTGGTGTCATCCCCAGTTCAGACTTTGCCCTCTAGGAGCAGCGATTTCAAAGTCTACAGTGATGCCTGTGGAATTAGTTTGGGGTGTATGCTGATGCAGCATGGTAGGGTGGTGGCGTATGCCTCGCGCTAGTTGAAATATCATGAGAAGAATTATTCCACCAATGATTTAGAGATGGCAACAGTTGTGTTCGCCTTGAAGATTTGGAGGCACTATTTATATGGCGAATAGTTCAAGGTGTACATAGATCATAAGAATCTGAAGTACATCTTTACATAGAAGGGTTTGAACCTGAGATAGTGGCGCTAGGTGGAGTATATCAAGGATTATGATTTTAGTTTGTCCTACCACCTAGGGAAGGCAAATGTGGTTGCAGATGCTCTGAGCAGACGCACTCATGTAATGGCTAGTTTGATGATCCATGAAAGGAAATTGTTAGAGGGACTAGTGGAGTGCAGGCCATAGAGACAATCTTTGGAAACCGCTAGAGTGATGTTGGCTAGTTTGTCTATTCGCCCGAGGATGATCGAGGCGATTGTCACACCTCAACAATATGATTCTTATGTGTCAAATATCTGGAGGATGCTAGAAGCTGGTAATGGCCCTCGTTTTTCAGTTGGGGTAGACGGTGAGTTGAGGTACGATCTGAGATTATATGTACCTCAAATAGAGGAAATCAAGAACAGTCTATTGGATAAAGCTCACCACTCTAGATACACTATCCATCCAGGAAGCACCAAGATGTACAAAGATTTGAAGAGGAACTTCTGGTAGCCTAGGATGAAGAGAGAGATTGCTGAGTATGTGGCGAGCTGTGCAACCTGCCAGATGGTGAAAATAGAGCACCAGAAGCCCAAAAGGACTTTGCAGCCTCTGGACGTTCCAGTGTGGAAATGGGAAAGTGTGTCGATGGACTATGTGACGGGTTTGCCACAAACCCGAAGAAAGAATGATACAGTTTGGGTGATAGTGGATCGCCTTACAAAATCGACACATTTTTTGCCAATGAGTGTGAATCTTCCTTTGGTAAAACTGGCAGAGTTGTATGTGGCTGAGATTGTGAGATTGCATGGTGTCCCAGTGTCTATTGTGTCTGACAGAGACACGAGGTTTACATCAAGGTTCTGGGGAGCTTTGTAGGATGCTTTTGGCACAGTGCTGAATTTTAGCATTGCTTTCCACCCCCAAACGGATGGCCAAACATAGAGGACCATCCAGACACTAGAGGACATGCTAAGGGCCTACGCCTTGGACTTTGGTGGTAGCTGGGAGGGTCACTTACCTCATATTGAGTTTACATACAATAATAGTTACCACGCTAGTATTGGTATGGCACCATATAAGGAATTGTATGGTAGACCCTGTAGGACACCCACATGCTGGAGTGAGGTGGGTGAGAGACAGTTCGTTGGGCCCGAGATCATACAACAGTACGAGGGCAAGGTGGATCTGATTAGGAAGAGGTTGTTGTCTGCCCAGAGCCGACAGCAGAGCTATTCTGATAGGAAGTGAAGACCTCTAGAATTCGAGGTTGGAGACTTCATTTTCTTGAAGGTGTCACCAACCAAGGGTGTGATGCGGCTTGGTAAGAGAGGCAAGTTGAGCCCAAGGTATATCGGACCGTACCAGATTACCAAGAGAATTGGTGAGGTGGCATACAGACTAGATCTACCTCCAAGGTTGGCGGGTGTGCACAACACCTTCCATGTGTTGATGTTGAGGAAGTGTTTAGCCGATGCGTCCCTGGTGATACTAGTGCAGTCAGAAGAGCTACGGGAGGACCTATCTATGATTGAGAATGTAGTTTAGATACTGGATAGAAAAGTGCAAGTCGTAAGGAATAAAGTGATCCCGTTGGTGTTAGTTCAGTGGCAACACCATGTTACATAGGGGGCCACTTAGGAGCGCGAGATGGACATCCAAAGCCAGTACCCCTACTTGTTTTGTTAGAACTGAATTTCGAGGAAGAAATTCTTTTAAGGAGGTACGATGTGACATCTGGGCCTGATTATCCATTTTTTGCTTGTAAACCATGTAATTAATTGTAATATTGTGTAACTAGTTCATTAATGGATAATCTATTATTTCTTGGATGTGTGGCTTTCCGTGCACCTACTTGTGATTTGGGACCAATGTGGCATCTGATCTGAGGATGCATAGTTGCCTCGATTTACGTGTCTGTCTTTTCTCCTTTTCTTCCTTTCTTTTTCTCTCTCTCTCTTCTCTCCCCATGGGCATACGTCTTCTTCTTCTTCTTCTTCCTCACCCTCACCCACACTCGTGCCACGAATGACACTGCCCGTGCTTCCCCATCCCCTCTGACGGGATGGATGGCCGGCAGTTTGTGGGAGGAGGAGGGGATATAGAAGGAAGAGGGGTTCGAGTGGAGGAGGAGGCAGTGAAGAGGGAGACGAGCTGGGAAGAAGAGAAAGAGGAAGAAGGAGCATCTGCTGGAGGCCGAGGCTTATCGAGGCTTCACTAGGGCACGAGGAGGCTCTCCGGTGCATAGGAGGATCGTCGGGGTGCCATCGGAGGTACGTGACCCCTGTCCCTCCTCGTTTCCCTGTGGTTTGATTAAGTGAGTAAAATGTATGAAAATGACAAAAATTGCATGTAAAATCGTAGAAAAATAGGGAAAATGATGATAATGAGTTAAAATGCATGAAAACATAGATATCATGCGGTTAGGATTGAAATTTGTAAGAAAATGCAAATTTTTGGGTTTAGGGTTATAATAGCCGTTCTAGAGTTCCTCCCTTTTGTGATTTTCGTGTGAATCTCATAGTTGATGGATTGCAGAATAGTTTGAGGGGTTTTGAAGTAGACTCAAGGTCCTACACCCCACAATTTAATGGTAATTTGTGATGTGATTTTGGTAGGTCAGATTGACGCACCCACATTGGGCGATTTTCGCCTCTTGGAACAGGGGAATGCCTTGTTTGCTGGGTTTTCAGTATGCCGAAATCCAAACAGATTAAGCTAGGATCCTTGCTTTCGGTAGACCGAAACCTTCCGGTCGACTGAAACAAGGTGTTTTGGTATACCAAATCAAGAGATTTCGATATACCGAATCTAAAATTCGGTTTGCCGATTTTGCCCTGACCCTGAGATATGTTAATGTGACTATGAGATGGAAATAAATGGTTTTAACAATATGTGAAGAATGTGTGATTGGTGTTTTTCCCCATGTAAATAACGTCGAGGAATATGGAAACCAAATAAGTAGATTTAGGCATGGTTTTTTGTTTTAGATCCTATAAATGAATAAAATGGTTAATTGTGAGTGGTTTTGGGCATGACACCCAATTTATGATTTTTAAAGCATGATTTTAAAGGATTTGAGTTGAGACACCTCAAGAGGGTCAAGTATTGCATTGAAACGGATTCCTATAATGAAAAAGAATGAAATGAAAATGGTTTTGAAAGGAAAAACTTAAATAGTTTTGAAAATAAAACACTAATAATGTGTTAAGGAACCACAGGGGTTGGTGTCGACAACGTGGTTGGAGTACGAGACTCCAATGAAACCAGTTGCAAGACACAATTCTGGTTGCCGAGCTTGAGACAGTGTAGACTGAGCTTGCGTCATTGTACCTAATTGTTCGGGTCACCGAGCTCGTGATGGTGTAGGCTGAGCCTAGGTTATTGAACCTAGTTGTTCGGTAGTGCAGGGAGGTAGGGGAAATGATGTCCTCACCTACTGCTTGTGTGCCTGGTTACCCCAGATCAATGTAACATCAGTGAATAAAAGTGGAAATGTATGAGAAAAAGAATGTGACTTGAGAAATGAAAAGAAATGTGGTTTGGCTACGATTGGACTTATGAATGGTCCTAGAATCCTAGCAATGAATAAGAATTATGGTTTTAACTAGTTACCAGCCAATGTTTGAGGTTTTGGTTTGAGCCATGAGAGGCATCGTGTTTTAGGCTAGATCTGGTCAGAAATATGTGTTTTTGAAAGTGATTTGGTTTTGGGAAGAAACCCCAAGTATTGAAAAAGGGTATGTTTTGGAAAATGATTTTCAGATATTTTTAAAAGAAAATAAAAAATGTGAGTTTCTAAAAAAGATTGTGATTCAGAATAAATTTCCAACGTTTTGAAAAGAAAGGAAAGATGGGTTTGTAAAGAGTTTGGACTTGGGCTGAGGATCCCAAGTGATTTCAAACAGAATAAAAGTGAATGAGGTTTCAACAAGGAAAAGTGGATCTTTTTAAAAGAAAATTATACTTAGAAAAAAAAATTTAAAAAGTTGAGTTTTATTAGTTTTACAGAGATTTCTATGGTATTATATGTTTGGGGCACGTATTGGGTGACTTAGATGTCACTCACGCGTGCTTGTTTGTTTTCAGGTGCAGTTCGGTGCAGGAGTCGGAGCTTCTAGCCTCACATTGAAATCCTAAAGGTGAGACTTAGTTACAGTTATTTAATGTTTCTGTAATTAGTGTAATTAAGCTTATGATATTGTGTTTTAGTTGCATGCCCAGGACTGGGGTGTTACAGAGTGGTATCGAAGCTAAGGTTACACCTAGTTCACCGGCTTGGTTATGTCCAGTCTAGTGGCTCCCTGCGACTGCACAATAGAGAGTAGTGCACCTGAATTTTTGATTGTTGTGTTTTGTTGTGTTGGAAGGAAGATATCTCACTGAGGCCGTAGTCATGGCAAGACTCTTGTACCCGACTCTGAGACGGGAGAGGGTAGTGCATGGAGGGGGATGACACGAGAGTTTGGCGAGATGATGCAGGGCATCGCCCAATCCTTTGCAGCAGTAGCAAGGATGAGGCGAAGGAAGACCCGTGGATCAAGCAGTTCCGCCAGCTTGGCACGCCGACTTTTGATGGGCGGGAACACCAAAAGAGTGTGAGGCTTGGTTCTTGGTGGTGGAGAAGATCCTAGAGGGCCTAAAGGTAAGCCTTAGTTACAGTTATTTAATGTTTCTATAATTAGTGTAATTAAGCTTATGATACTGTGTTTTGGTAGCGTGCCCGGGACCGAGCATTACACTCTCGGTTATAATAGTGTGTGTCACTATACTCATCATAGACTGGCAACATGCCTTCTAGATTTTCTTGCTTGGGTTGGAGGCAGTCTTTGGTTAATGGCGACTATGATGCCTTTAGTTAGCATTTTTTTGACCTGTTGGCTGTCCCTTATGTTGTCCTAATCGCCATACTCATCATAGATTGGTATGTCTTCCTAAGGTTTGTTAGGTATCTCCGTGACCTCTTATTTGGATGGTGGCTTCGGATCCGGCTCTGTTTGCATGTGATCGATGTCCACCAGCTCAAGGATCATTTGCCCGTCTTCATCCTCCTTCATGTAGATTACTAAATGATTAGGTAGTGAACTTCCACACTCTTCCAGCATTCTAAAAGTATGGTTTAGTTGTGCTAGGAGTGGCTCTTGGTCATGCTCTTCGACTTTGTGGTAACTCTACGATGGAGGGACGGCATGGTAGTCCTTCTAATTCTACTGTTGCCTGTGTTGTTACCTCTACTGTTGCTCCTATTGGGCGTACACTTGGTAGTCTAGAGGCAGCTAATGCTGATACTACTGGGGCTATGGTTGCTGTTGTTGTTGATATTGTTGAGCCTACCGTTGGAGTAGTTGCTGCAGTAGTTGGTATTGGTATTGTTGCTATTGGTACTGTGGTTGGACAAGCTGGTTCTGATATTGCACAGAATGCATAGGCTTCCCCTGGCATTGGACTAGTGGTTCCTTGTACTAGTATGGCTGATGCTAATGCTGCGCTGTGATCAGAGTCGTGTCGCCTATAGTGCCTTCATATGTGTAGCCCATGGTCATCTTCTTTCCTCTTTCTTTAGGCTCCAGAAATGACAGGTCCTTTCTATTGTGAACGACCCTTGTAGCTCTATCATACAGCTAGGCATACAGCTAGGAGTATGTCTAGAAAACGCCCATCAATAGGCCTACTTTGAGTGCCCCAATTGTATTTCGAGCGATGACCTCAACCACTTGTTCTTCAAGGGTACAACATTCTGATCAGACTGCCATGTCCCTCCATCGACTGGCGTATGTGGCAAAGTCTTCATCTGGCCTCATCTTCTTCACTAGGAGGTCCGAAATGGTTGGCTTATACTGGATATGGTGGGCATATTGTTATAGGAAGTTGTCCAGCATAATCTTGAATTCATTGAGGTCATAGGCGGTGAGCGTGTTGAACCACCTCAATACTTCTCCTTCCAAGCTTTTGAAAAATTGGTAGATGGTGAGCCCATTATCATGTTGATAGGATAGGGCGTCCATGGTGAAAGTGGCTAAATGGCTTTCGGGATCGCCTGTCCCATCGTACTTGGGTGTCATGGGCAACTTGAACCTAGGCAGCAAGATGAATGATGGGAACTTTGATGTGTCCAAGTCGACTGATGCCCTTGATGTGACCCTTGCTTCTACAAGTGCATTCTTGATCATACTTTTCATGTCGGAACTTGCAGTGGCTGTTTGCGCCTAGCCCTGGTACCCTTGTTGGAACTATGGTTGTAGAGGGACACCATATTGAGGAGGGAAGGAGGGTTGAGCCATTGTATAGGATATGGTTGGGTATGGTAGAGTTGTCCCTAGGTGATGTTGCAAGTGATGGCTCGGTGGAGTCCACACAATTTTCTAGGAAGAAGCAGGATAGACCAATTCAGTATGCTGAGCAGGAGATTGTGTAAATGGGCCATGGATAGGGAAATTAACTGGTGGGTTCAGTGGCACTGTATGTGTATTTCCCATGTGAGGTGTGGCTAATGGGCCCTTGTGATAGTTTAAGGGAGAGGAACCATGGGTATTTGAAACTTGTGGGCCATGAATTAATGGGTTTGGTTGGAGGTTCCTGCAATGAATATATGTGAATTGATTGATGGTGGAACACCCCATGGCTATGAATAGCTCATCTCTTCCCCTCCTCCTCTCTCAATGATCTAGGCTTTATGTGGGGTTGATGTGTTCAACTGAAACCCGAGCTGGCCTATGGAAGAGATCAAAGTGTTTGGCATGCTTGAGTAGTTGGAGTAATGGGCTTCTGATGACATGGCCTTCTCTTATTGGTCCTCTTCTCAAGGGATTACAAGTTTAATGGAAAGGAGATATTACAAACTCTATAAACTACGCCCTATTACAGGTATCTAGGAAGGATTAAAATTACAGGCTTTAATGTAATAAAGAAAATGTTTAGAAGTTGTTTAACAAAGAAAATGCTTACCCAGGACACTATTTGAAGATCCCTGTAACCTGTAGATATAATCATAAGCAAACCACCCTACAATCAAACCAAATAGTACATTATTTAACTAATGTCACCGATTTTGGTAGCAACACAACATGTCACCGCTAATAAAGGCGATAGAAAGAGGCACCAATAGGACAGGCGATGTGGATACTTGTCTATTCTGATAGCCAAGGTTTGTCCTGAACAGACACAATGCCAAGCAAGCCTAATTAATTAGAGAAGTTTCGAACAGAATGAGAGTTTTACTTGTTAAAGTAGTTAATTAATGAGTTGGTTTAGCCTGTGCTCACTCAGCTTGTTGGGTACCTATAGCAAGGGGTTAGGCCTTTTCTTCAAGGTTTCTAGGTTACACTCAATGGGTTTGTTTCTTCTTTGGGTACCATCGTTAGACATTTGGGAGGTCTACAAAGGGGCCCTAGGCTGTGGGTTTGTCTTTCTATAGAGGGGCCCACAACCTAAGTTTCTGTCCTGAGGGTCATCTCTTAACAAACAACAAATGTAGTAAATAAAGAAGAAACAATAAACTATGAAGTATCTACCAAGGTTTATAATTGACTTAGGGAGAAAGGAGGAATCAATAATAACACCTTAAACACTTTAAGTTATCAATCTAACAATAGCAACCAAATAGGGCATGGAAGAGCGACTTGCGTTGGCCTGATTCACCCAATTTGATTGTTCTTAATTAGAGGGATGCTTTTCTTAAGAAACTTCTAACTTTATTGTAAAACAGATAGTTTCCACCCTATTGGTGGACCGAAAACAAAACCTACAGGCCGTTAAAAAACTAAAAAAAAAAAGAGTGGATAGGATGTTATTCGTTTTATTTTGCTATCGCAGGCCGAAATAATCAACACAAATAAGAAAAAAAAGAGAAGCTTGCAATGAATACTGTCTATAATACTCACTGCCTATAACATAGGCACCATGATATGTTGCCCTCTCAAGGAGCGGCGAGATACGGTGCCTAAATGAGAAGCAACGAAAACCATAAGGAAGCTATTTACTAAGGAAAAACTAGATAAGAGGTCTAGTCGTCGTGAAACCCTAGGCGTACGACTACCTAAACCTAAAACTGCACCTAATGCCTAAAAATAAATGAAAAGGAAGGAAGGAACTTACATTGCACGGGTGTTGGCTCCGATTAGTCCCACCATGATCGCTAGTTTTCAGTGGATGGATTTTTGGAGGTGTTGTAGAATCGTCGAGGTGTCGACTCACTTAGTCAATTCATGTGATCGTCACTTGTCTTTTTCCTTGTTCATTGGCTAACAAGACGCCTTGTAGGAGTGTGGTGGTTGTGATGATGTGGGTTCTCGGTTCATAGGGTCGATGGCAGGATATTACCCAACAGTGTCCTCATGCTCTTGTCATAATCATTCCCTTCAAAACAAATAAGAAAAACAAAAGAAAAAGGATTAGACTAGGTGTAGTAAGAAAATGACAAAAAGATAACAAAAGAAAAACATAATCATGCAACTAAATACTAAGGGGTTGTCTCCGCATGCATATGTCGTGGACAATTATATGAATGCAAGTTTTATATGAAAATAATGAAATAAATTGGAAGAAATTCTCCCATCACCTTTGGTGCCTTGACATGGTGGTTGAAGGAAGTGGAGGCCGGTTTACAAAGCTCTGAAGGCGCTCTATGGTTGTAGAAAGGGGTTGAATCTATGGGATTTGAGCTTCTAGGGGTAAAAGACGTGGAGGAGGGGCTATGGCTCTCTCCCTCTCTCTAAGTTCTCTCCTTCTCTCCTTTCTAGGGCATAAAGATGGCTCCATTAGATTTTAATGTGCCTCCTTGGGTAGAAGACCTAGGGGGTCTATTTATAGAGAATGGGGGCTCCAAATCTTGTCAAGGATGAGATCTAGATCCAAGGGCTAGGATCTAAAGCTCTGAAAAAGGCATTTTTCGAAAAGGCATGTAAGCAAGTCACCAGTGCATGTGGCGTCGAGATACTGAAAAGGCATTTTTGAAAAAATTAAGATTATAAAATATCCATTACGAATCTATTATCAAATATTGACCAAATCAATCCTGAAAAATCATACTCGTAATTGAAAGATATTTTAAATTAATTTCCAAATTCAAAATCCACTTAAAATATTAAGTAAATTGGATTTTAAAATCAAATCTTTAATAATTACAAGAAAACTCAATTAAAATCAATGACGTATTCGATTTAAATAGATTGGCAATCATTTAGTTATTTTGGATTTTATCTTTATTTTTTAGCATTATCATGAATTAAATATAGGCTATAACATTAAAATGTGATAACTTATCATAAAATCTCATTTTTGGTAAAAATAACAATAAGTAATCTTAATTATCAAGTCATCCAAATTTCAATAATTTTCTGAAATAATTTTCATTTATAATAATTTATATGATATGCGTAGATTTTTAAATGTTAAAAAATTATAGAAATTATAATAATGATGGGAAAAATCATAATAACATTTATAAATATCCCAAATATTATATCAAAGCCCAAGATGACAAATTACGTGGAGAGAGAAGGTCTAGGGTATTTGTAGCCTGTTGTACTGGCACCTTGAGGACTTGTGCGCCTATTGAGTTGGCGACTAGTCTAGTCGCTTGTTGAAGAGGCAACTGGATTTGTTGCCTGTTACACAAGCAACGTCCTGGTTTTTTACAGTTTACTCCTTCTCTTTTAACTTATTCCATAGAGATGCAATAAAACTCAAAAGACATCAGAAATTCCATGGAAAAATCTGGAAAAAGGTTTAAAGATCTTTAGCCACGTGATTTAAGGTACTTCAAGGGTTCCTATCCTAAGTGAACTATGAGAAATGCAAAAATGGGATATGTACATAAACGGGCAACCAAAAATGAAGCACAGCAGGAACAAACAAGAAAAATGAAGGAAAAAAAGAGCAAAAACACAATTGCATGCCTACAACCCTCCTTTAACCACCTGACATTGTCTAGTGACTGCGCCAACCTAGCCAGTAGACCCATTCGACAACTACTACCCCATGGTTCGACCATGATACATTGAGCAGCCCGACAACCCCAACCTGACCGATCCAGCCTGTCAACTCTTCGGCACCCACATCTTTAGCCGCCCTAGCACCTAATGGGCACCGGCACAGCATTACCCATTGGCTACTACTGTCCTTTCATAGTAAAAAGAACAATGAAGGCAAATGACAAGTCAACATTGTGGAAAAATAAAAAGAAAGATAAGGAAGAGAGATAGTGTACCATCGAGAAGGGTTCGTTGGAGAGCCACTCGAAGCCACCAACAATGGCACCACCATTGTCGAACATCACGTGCTTGGATAGCTGCCTACCTTCACCGCCTCCTTTCGCTGGAGCCTCCACTAGCCTTCATCAATCCTCAGCCGTTGGCATGAGCAAGGAGAGAGGAAGAGAGTTTTGCCATCAGGTGAAGAAGAAGAAGAAGAAGAAGAAGAAGAGATGTAAGGGTGCAAGGCATTTAAAAGAAAGAAAAGAAGAAAACGAAAAGAGTAAAAATTTTCTTCTATGGCCCTTTTAATTAAAATGAAGTAGAAATATTGATTCATGTAGTATGGACACCAAAATGCAGCAATTGTAACTACCATCCCATGGGGGCCCACCAAATACTATGAAGATCTCTAATATTTCGGGACAACATTTTTGCACCTAGGGTTGAAAGTGTGCCTAAGGACTAAACTACAAAATATCTAGAAAAATTACAGTTATGCCCCTCACATTTGCAGATTTTGTCAATGCATCCCTATCTCCGAAATCTACCACATAGTCCTCAAGGATTGATATTACTACTAGAAAACCCTTTAGAGTGGTAGAATTGTAAGTTAATTCAACGCTTTTGTAAAATTTATACACAATTCCCCCAACTTTTGCAAAATGGCAAAGAATGCATCAAAGATGGGATGAAGCTTCAACATCTCCCAAAATTGCAGAAATATTCCCAGAATTGCACTCTAGATGGATGAAATCTAGTTTGCCTCTTTGCGACTTCACTTTGATTGAACGAAGTCTCCGTTTGTTTCTAGATCTTCTGTAACATCTGTGCTTGGATTTTTCCAATTTAATATAAACCATGGTCTTGTGATTATTTGTATATGGTTTATTAATGGTAAATCCAATTTGTGTTTGTTGGTTGTGCGTTCCCTCTGTGTTTTGTGCTCTGGTTTCTCCCCTGTGGTGTGTTTTTGTGGCCAGTGGGTCAGTTCTGCCATGAGAACCGTGCTTGTGGTGGACCCACTTGGGCTTTGGGCTTGGGCCTTGACTCAGTCAAGAGCCAGTTGTACGAGGCCTTCACCCGTTTCCTCTTCTCCGCACCCGTGACGAGACTGGAAGTCTCGTGAGCTAGTGGGGGAGGACTGCCCGATCCATCCCCTCCGCTCAGGGCTACGAGCAGCTGAGGAGCGTCGACGGGATTCCGGGGAGGCTGGCATGGAGGGGAGGTTTAAGAGGAGGTGCTTGGCTCGAGGGAGAAGTACAGGAGTTGAGAGGGAGCGAGAGCGGTGGGTGGCTGTTGCGGAGGCTTCGCGCGTCTGGAGAGTTCGCGCAAGTGCAGGGAGGCTGGGTTGGTGCCGTGCACCACCGGAGGAGGGTACGCGAGGCTCACTGGAGCCAGGTATGCATCCTCATCCCCTCATCTCTTCCATTAGCAACATATGCCATTTTAGGGCAAAAAAAGATTTAACGCATGAGAATGTTGTTTAAATCATGATAAAATGTGGAAATGATGTAAATGAGTTGAATAGCATGTTTAGGATGTGATCATGCTATTTTATGGGGTTTTTGTGTGGATTTCGTGGTTATTATGAAAGCATGCTACAGTGATGTATTTTGAGCTCCATGGCTTTGTGATTTTTGTTAGAACAGCATGCTTAGTGGATTTGTGATTTGTAAGAGGGGTTTTGAAGTAGACTTGAAGGTCTACGCCTCATGTTTTATTGGAATTTTATGGTCTTGGTTTGAGGGGTCCGATCCTCACTCGCACTTAGGGGAGAAAGGGAGGAAGGTGGCCTGGGACGTTTTCTGCAATGGCAGAAAACGGTATGCCGAATTGGTTTTGGCATACCGAAGTGCTTCCTGGTAGTTCCCTGGATCACTGATTCGGACGATCGAAATGTTTCGGTCGTCCAAATCAGGGGATTTCGGACGACCGGACGATTTTGGTCGACCGTTTTCAAGGGGAACTGGTTTTTCTGACAGGGTTTCGGAATGCCGTTTTGTCTTGGTCGACCGAATCAGGGAATTTCGGTCGACCGGAACGAAAAACGATATGCCGTTTTTGGACCCAGAATGATATTGATTAATGCATAATAAATGATGATTGAATGGGGATAAATGCATGATAAATACGTGATAAATGTATGGAATGCGTGAAGATTTCATGAAATGAGATGCATGTTGTTAAGCTAATTTTAAATGATGTTTTTCTATGAAAGATAGAAAATATGGCATGTGAATTAATGTTGACCCAGTAAGGGGTGTGAATGCATGGTATGA
>JAMKQA010002673.1:0-61896 GCA_024699735.1 Posidonia australis
TGAACCCTATATATATTTGTACTCCTATTTCACCTCAATATACGATTACGATTCTTTCCTCTTCTCTTCAACTATTGGTATACATCAAGCTCGTCTAACAAAACTCGTAAAGCATAAACAACTGCTCGTAAATCTCGAATACTCTAGAGGCATTCTTCTCATGCCCATATGTTGTCTTCAATGTATCCCAAATCTTCTTCGTAGAGCAAAACATCATAACATCATGAGTAACGATAAGCTCCTTACTATTTATCAACCAAAAGAAAATGGCTATATCATTGACATATCAATCCTCATATGTTGTATCCTCAACATCAAGAAATGACTAAGAAAGATGCTTAAGTTTCCAATGGATTGCAATAAACGTTTCAAAACTCTATACCCACAACAAATAATTCTTCCCATTAAGCTACTCGAATGTGCCACTAAGGTTTTTGACCAATGACTCATGAGATTTCATGTTTCACCATTAAGAAAGGAAGAACACACAATAAATAATCTGATCTATCACAGTCGGTGACGTATCCAAAGAAAACACTACTTAGAAACTGCATGTACACCTTCCGAAGACCTACAACCATGATCTAGAGGCACAAACAAGCATGGACAGCACGTCTACACAAACAATTAAAAAATCACGCCATGGTAGCATAGAACATTGACATGATCTCAGCAAACGTGACTATCGATGCCGTTGATCACATAGAAGGTTGAAAGGGCCTTCTAATCAACAAAGGAGGGTAGACAAGCCTGTTGGGAGGTGCTGGAGACACAGACAGCTACTGGCAGACACAACGAAGGCCTTAAGAAGGGCCAGCGAGCCTTCTGAAAGGGGACGGGAGGGGCCTGCAGTGCTGGAGGAGACAGCAGGAGAGACCGGTCAGCCTCTTGGACTGCAACGGAGCCTGTAATGCCGCCAAGGGTTGCTGAAGGGGCTGTTGGAGCTCCTGGACTGCACGGGAAGAGCTGACAATGCTCGCATGTGCCAGCGGGAAGGAGGGTAGGTGGGGTTGGTGGTAATGGCTAGGGTTATTCCTGGTGCTCTGATACTATGTGAATATTAGGATATAATAATGTGTTAATGATTAATGAGAAAAGAGTACACATATTTATAGAGTTTACTAGATACCCAACATAAAAGGAAATCCAATAACTCAATAAGTAAACCAACAAGACTCTAATGCAAAACTCTAACAGAAAATGAAAAGGTCTAATGAGCCATTGCAGCCTCAGGACAGTATCTATGAGTTTCAAGACATTTTGGCAACATTCAGTTTGCAATTAAAAGGTCTAATGTTTCTTCTCTTGGCAAGAGATTCACTTTGCTTTACATTATCCATCTCAGATGAGTCAGTAGAAGACATGATTCCAAACATCGGTTTCATGTTAAACTTCAGTCCTCTCAAAACAAGGAGTGTGTTAGATATCAGTGGAAATATTACTAGAAGCATGCTAGAGCACAAAAGCCCACTAAAATCTTTGATCTTTGATTTGAAACTTTATGATATGTTAGTGAGCAACAATACACGTCTCTATGTCGGTAAATTCATAGTTTAAACATATAATAAGGAAATATAATGTATATACAAAATAAGATATTATGGAATATAAAAAAGGTTGTGAATTAGTGAATAGAACTCATATATTAACATTCTACATATCAAAATGTAAATTGTTAATGTGAATAGAATGTTAAAACAACGGGAGTTTTGCAAGTAAATAAGACATATTTTAAGTCACAAAATATAGAATTTTTACTCTGTTTTCACTTACATGGACCAATATATCACCGACATGGCACCGAAATGCGCCAACATGGACCAATATGACACCGACATGTCAATGAAATTTCACCGACACACGTCGAAATTTGATATCAAGCTAGATGGTAGCTAGCACAATTTTTTTTTGTTTTTGTAGCTTCTTATTTTCTTGTTCTTATTCATCACATTGTTCCATTCTAGAGAAAAGTAGCATCCTTGTTGCCATTGGTAATATTATTATTCACATTATTTTGTGGTTACAATAATAATTTTGATATTTGACTTCTCACAATTATGTGAAGTGTCTTGATACATATTTACCTCAACCTTTCTTGAGAAGAAGTTTGAGCTTGTCTAGAAAGAAATTATTAATATAACAATATTTTTTAGTAAATTTCCTTGGTCATGATTTTTTGCAACTTTACACTTTAGAGAGTGTCTGACCTAGGCCATAAGAAAGGAGATGGGGCTTACTAACGTTGCAGATGGACTCATATTGGAGTAAGAAGTGCTTTATCTTTTACCAATGGATTAAAAGGTCCTAAAAGGAGAAAAATAAACAAAATAATTTGTTGCTTATATCAGATCGGAAAAGGAAAACTTAGGTAAAGATCAAGCGAGAAAAGAAAGAATATTTTATTAACTAATATGATCACTAAATATGTTTGACAATTCATAAAATTCCTAACGAATATAATGTACATAAGGAACAAGATGACTATATAACCTCTAGCAAGAGGAAAGTTATGGGTTTTTGTGAGGAATCAACTTACACAGACCTCAATTCAACTATGCTTAATGTTAAAACCATAGTACAAATTTATGAACAACGCGCTGCTATTTTATTTACATAAGGAGAATGAGGCAATGATGAGATGTCAGGAAATACAATGTCAATGACATTAGCAATTGGAATTTGTAATCAAAACAATATCTGAAAAAGACATGACACACCAACCATCTGCACCACAAAATTGAGTGAGGTAGCATCTTCCACACCGCCCATTTCCCACCACCCATACTCCTTTGCATTCATCTTTCCCAGAAATAATCAAATATCATATGGACAGTGGTGTCCAAACAAATAAAGCTCATCCACCAATCCTAATCAATGAACACCAAAAATAGGTGCCACCAATCCTGTTCATTGTTCAAACAAAAACAACATCAACTTGCAAGATGAAAGTCCCACCTTTTGAGAGGTAACTCCATCAAAACACCTCGATGCCTTTGTTGCCATGCGAAAAATTGGATTTTTGCAGGAACATGACAATTCCAAATACACTTTGCAAAAGGCATCCAAACCCCACCACCAACAATCACACGAAATAGACTTTACCAAGAAAAAACCATACATACCCCATCGCCAATTGATTAAACATGGATTGAAAGAGATAAGTGAGGAAACATGGGAATCCAAAAGGGACAGCAGCACTAAATAGTCTGGAATTTCCGTATCACAAAGATCCCTTCTAAATCAAATATCCCACACTATCCCAACCTCGGAACACTCCAGACAATGACAGATCCTCACTGAAGGATCAACCACAACATGAAAAAGAGTTAGGAAGGTAAACTTCAATATAGTCACTCCAACCCACCTATCCTCCCAAAACCTAACCCACTCTCCTCCTCCCACCTACATTAAGAGCCCACATTTCATTACCTCCTCTTCCTCTAAAACAACCTTCCATATCAAAGAATGCTTTCTCACATGTTCACCAATCAATCCTAGTCATTTCCTATGATACCATTTCGCAAGGATGATTTGTTGCTACAGACAAGAACCATCTTCACCACCTTGCGCCGAATGTCAAATCCATTTCCCAAGCAAATCCAGATTGAAGGACCGAAATCACGAATGCCAACCCCACCATCATTGTGATCATGGCACACTTTATTCCAAGCCAACAAGTACTATCTTTCCCTTTCTACAGATATCTATTCATAATTCTTTCCAACTTCAAGGCAACAAATACCGGAATTCGATACAAAGATAAGCAATAACTAGGAAGATTAGCAAAGACCGCAAAAATCAAAGTAATCTTGCCCCTAAAAGATAAAAAACCGTCTACCCAACCTGATAATCTCTTATCAAAGTGCTCCACCAATGGATCCGAATCATGAACTTCAATGCCCCCACCACAGAAAGGAAGGCCAAGGTATTTAAAAGGAAAAGACTCAACTTTGCAAACCAAGAAATCAACTACACTTAGAACCAAAAGATCATCTGTGCAAATGCCAATCATAGTGGATTTGTGGAAATTAACCTGCATTCCAATGATCATACCAAGCAATCCCAATACAAAAGTCAAATTTACCACCCGCTGATAAGAAACACCATAAAAACCAAAGTCCCATCCATGTACTACAAATATGGAACATATCTTAATCCCTTGCCTGAAGAAAAACCTTAAACAAGGCCTTGTTCCTCAATCTTGATACACAATTTCCTAAAAAATTCAACCACAAGTGTAAACAACAAAGGGGAATGAGGGTCCCCCAATTGCAATCCACATCCACAAGCAAAGAAGCCTTTCAGATGGCCATTAAAGAATACTGAAAATTTGGCTGAGCCAACACAATAACTAATCCAATCCCTCCATTTGCTACTAAAACCCAAACAACACATAACCTCCGCTAGACAGCTCCAATTTACACTATCGTAGGCTTTTTCAATGTCCAGTTTCCACATTTAACCTTAAACTCGCACATTCTGTCTACGCCTTCCCTCAATGCACTCATGGCAACCAAGAAACCATCGAAAATCAGACCGATCTTGTACAAAAGTCATCAGCAAGCTTTGGCATCAAAGGCTTAAGCCTTTCCGTTAGGCACTAGGCGACAATCTTGTACACCCCAATTAGCAAACTAATAGGACAAAAATCAGAGATATCAATAGCTCTACATTTCTTGGGAATCAAAGTGAAGAAAATCAAGTTTGCACAACCAATATCACCACGAATGGAACCAAAATCATTCATCATTTCCATAATTTCCCCTTTACGCAGAGATCCCAATATCTTTGGAAAATTATCATTGAGAAATCATCTAGACCCAAGGCTTTCTCACCTGCCATCATGAAGATTGCTTTCGTGACTACCTCATCTCAAAAAGGTTTCTCGAGCACAGTAGCATCCTCCAACAATAGCTGATTGAACTCATATCTCCCCCTTTTCACTCAAAGAGATACCACCAATAACAATCGGTCCCAGTAGATTACAGCTTATTCCATTTGCCATTCTATGGAAAAATTTTGAGTTTCGCTCACCTGACATATGGCTCTTGATCGTTGTGAGCCAAACTTCCAATTCTTTTTTTTAGAGATTCTCTCACTTCACTGTCCTCTACTGTCCATGAAACAGAAGCCTTTTTTCCCATCAAGCGCATCAATTTTACATTGAAGAAGCATTGATTACTGCAAACCTGACCCACCTCTTCACTAGCCCATTTCTTGATCTTTTCTTTCAACCATTTAAGCTTAGTACAAAATCTTAGTGTAGATCCCCAATTGCTCCCAAATTCTGATAAACCCCTAATGCCAACCTCTAAACAAACCATCAAAACATTCAAAATTAAAGCATCTCACATCTAACTTGAAAGACCTTGGGCCCCAATCAATCTCCTCCTCAGATGAAAACAAAATTAGCAAATGATCAACATGATTTGAGAAATACAGTGCACTTTAGAGGGAGGCCCTTGTTCTTCCCACATAGCTGTAACAAAGACTCAAGCTAGTTTGGCAAGAGATGGATTAGTTTGACAACGTAAACTACCACCCAACAATCGGCAAATCAACCCATTCCAGTTCACTAATGACCTCAGTAAACTCCATCATTCCCATTGTTATTTTGCTACTACTGCATGACCTATCAGCTGTGAACCGCACCACAATGAAATCAACCCCAAGGATAATACTGTTTAGTATAAACTGATCCAAATTCCTGAATTCATCCCTTAGGACTTGCCACTCCATATCATCCACCCAATTACATAGAACCACAAACAAACAAAAAGTGAGAACCAGTTGATTTGTGCAAACAAATTCTTATCCATTCGACATCGTGAGAAGCCCACCTGCTGCACCAGTTGACTTTTTAAAGGCAAACTCATCTAGGTAACTTCCACCCACTGATTGGCAAACTGTTGCAGTAACACATTCCAGCTTTGTTTCTTGGAAGCAAATCACCGCTGGCTTAGCACCCCTCACTGACACTTTGATCATTCTGCACTTATCTCTATCATTCAGTCCTCGAACGTTCCAGGGCAATATCTTCGTAACTCAACTATAAATCCATAACCAGACACCCAACACACAGCAACCATTTCAGAGGAGCTCCCCTCCCAACCTTCTTGCACTATTCCGCATATTGATAATATATTGGTGGACCTCTTGTACAAATTTTCCAAAGAATAACCCAACTTTTTTCCTTGCTTTATCAGAAAAACCCAACTTTTTTCTGTGGGGTAAATCGATAAGTGTGAGCACACCTCTTTGTGGAGTTGTCGATTCCAAAATTCAATGTACATGCTCTCCATGAATTATTAATGGCATCACAACATTTTGAATACAGGCAAAATCAACTAAAATAACAAGTAAAGACTCTTGAACATTGATTTATCAGAAAGAAGGACGTGTACAAGTTTACTTATTTTGCAATTAAAAATAGAAAGCCAAGAATTTAAATGCATGAGAATGATTTTCACGAAAAAATAATGCATTCATAAAACCATTAATGTTGGCACCTATGAAACATTGGGGCTTAATGGTGGCCAACTTTTTAAATTAAATGGTTATCTTGATTTTGAGAAACCTTAATTACTCAAGAGCTATGATGCCTGCACATAGAAATGTGTACAAGTATCAGCACAGCCATAACAGGTACGAAAATTCTCTAATTTGAAGATACAACAATAAGGGTATGGGTATCAACTGTTATTTTAATCTTATTTATTTATTATAAATTTTCCTGTTGCCATTTTATTAATTTAAACTTGTAAAAGAAGTGAATCATGCCAATTAAACGAGAGAAAGCACTGGAAGACAAGTTAGGCCGAATTAGAGAAAAGAACGTTACTTAAAAAACCCAACTGGGCTGGCTCATCAACTGCACAGGTTCGACTTTCACAGATCACGTGCTCTCACCATGGTTGGGGTCCAGTAACAGCAAAAGCTACAACCTCCTCCCTTTCTTCCTTTTCAATCATGAGCAACAATGATGGCATATTTCCCTCTCCAGAGGATCTACTTCGCTCTCCTCTTCTTCCCTTATTCCGGGAGATACATGGGAGCACATTTCTGGAATCCAGAGAATCTATTTCCTTCTCCTTTTCTTTCCTTTACCATGTTCCCTCAACTGGAAACCCTTTCAAATCATGCACCCGTGAATAGGAATGGTAGCAAGGGTAGAAGTCAGTGGGTACAGCAATGGCAATGTAAGCAGAATGTATTAGGCCATATTGCACACTGGAATCCAAGTTGTACCATGTCAACACCAGTATGATGGGGTGGATCATAAATGGGGGTACCATAGCAACAGGCAAGGTTAGAAATGTATCTTATCTAGAGTATCTTCCGCTTTTCTCTCTGAGTCATGTAACTCTACACAAGGAGCATGCACCACGTTAACAAGACTACTTTGAGTTTCTGACTGTCTCCAAACTAAACAATACTTTCTTGAAAGTCTGACACGTTTTAGACATCAAAAATAATGTATTTCAGAGCCATAACTTCCCTTGGTAAAACGCCAAATTCGACACATACATTTCAGAGCAACTAACAAGATATGAAGCAAAAGCTTTGTAACCAAAGAAACCGCATTACTGATGTTAAAAATATCTAGATACAACCAATTAAAGTATAACATAAAGAAAAAGCTGGAAGCCAACCTGTTGCTGATCTCGCAAAGCCCTAGAAAAAAAGACATCAATGGTAAAGAGAAACCAGTCATGCTCGAAATTCCCCAAAGGAACCTGTTGAAGATCTTAGTATTACAAATGAAAGAAAAGAAGATTGTATAGATGACTAATTGTAAGAGTTACATGTGCATAACGTGAAAGCAATATTCTTTCATTCAACCAACAGGATGATGCAGCACATCGCCGCATGCCAATTTCTCCTGCTGTACTTTGCCATCCAAGAATCTTCATGGAGAAGACAAAGAAAATTTAGTATTAAATCTTGCAAGACATTTGAGACTATCAGGATTATCTAAAAGAAAATTTTGGTCAACTGTGAGAAATTTTTCAATTGAACCTACCTTGTAATTGTTGTCATGTGGCTTGGAAGGGATACTGATACAAGGAAAATCATTCAAGATATGTATACTGGACTTCAGCTCACGGAAACTTGGACACTCAACAAGACAGATGGTAGGCCCAGCATGTTGCCCTCTGTCACAAGCACATTTCATAAGCCAAAAATATCAAAGACAAGATAAAATATAATTTAAAGAAAATAGGTTTCATTCTCCTCTATAAGTCGCCAACCAGATGGTAGGCCCAACATATTGACCACTGTCAAAGCCATATCATCTCGTGAGTGGAAAAAACATCAAAGATGAAATAATAAATAACATAAAGATATTAGTTTGATGACAAAATTTTGAATATTCACTATAAGCTTCATAAAGAAGAAACCTGCAAAAAACTTTGATTATGTAGACACTGCTATTTTGGGACAAAATCACATGCAAAAAACTATGATTTGGTAGGCACTGCTATTTTGGGACAAAATCACATGATGAAACTTGTCAACATGACACAGGTAACAGTGCACGCTGACATATGTTTGGACACACTGCAATACAACCAAAAATAGGGCCAGCGGAGTGGGCTGAAAGTATAAGTCATTAACCCCATGACACCTGAAAATATCTAGTTTACCAATACATGCGTTGCACGCTGAGCAAACGTTTGAAAAATACCTACAAAATAAGGGCAGAAAATATAAGTGCCCCAATGGACCAATGTAATTCTTATCAGGGTAAACTTGCAACAACATGTTAACACATTCACAAATATAATTTTACTTCATTTTTTATGTCGTTCTAGGTCACTATAACTTGCCCTAAAAAGCTTAAATTAAAGTTGTTATGACAATGGATCTAATTGTTTATTTAGTCCACTTACTTCTTTTCCTAAACAATGTAAGACTAAGGTTGCGTTTGGAATTACTTTTTCTTACGCAACTTATTGAGAAAAGCTGATTTTTTGTTAAACTATAGTTTTTGTAGTTTCTATAGAGATAAAGAAAAACTTGTTTCGTTTGTATGTCCAATAAACACTTATGAGTTAATCAAAGGATAATATTACTCTCGCCATTACTGCCTACTTGTCATTGCATCATCGTCATCCGTCGCCGTTGACCACCACCATCATGTTGTCCGCCGCATTTGTCACCCACAACATCGCCGGCGTTGTCGACCACCACTACCACCACCGACGTCGGTCACTACCACCACCACCATAGTTGATCACTACTACTGTCGTTATTGTCGATCATTACTATTGTCATCGTCGTCGGTCATTACCACCATCGCCATCACTGACCACCACTACCATCACTGTCACCGACCACAACCACCACCACCATCGCCGACCACCGCCATCGCCATCGTCGACCACCACCATCGCTATCATCGTCAGTCACCACCACGATCATCATCACCGGTTATCACCGCTGCCACTGTAGTCAACCACCACCACAATGTCGTCGGTGGCCGTCACCACCGCCGACGTCGCTAGCCACCACCATCGCAGCCATCACCGACCATCATCACCACTGTCGCGAGTCATCGACCACCACCACCACCGCCGTCGTCGACCATTACCACTACTACCATAGTCGGCTACCACCATCACCGTCGTCAATGGCCACCACCACCAGCATTGTCACCTGCCACCACAACCACCGTCGTCGCTGACCGTCACCACCACCGTTGCCACCGACAATCACCACCATCGTCAGCCACCACCATTGTCGCCATCGCCGGCCAACACCACCACTACCGTCGTTGGCCACCACCACCGCCATCGTGTCTTAATTCATGTTATAATCAAAATCATCTTTAAAAGATATCATTCGAAAAATTATGACTAATATTCATAACTTTTCAAAAAATTAACACTCATTAACTTTTCTAAAAACTACCTCAACAACCTAAAATGAACAAAAAAGTTACAGATAGCTTTTTTGGAAAAACTCGATAAACTGATTCGCTTGGAAACACTTTTTAGGTTGCGTTTGAAAACGCTTTTTCTTACACAACTTATTGAGAAAAATTAACTTTTTGTAGCTTTTATGGAGGTTAAAAAAAATCTTGTTTGATTTGTATGTCCAATAAGTACTAATGAGTTAATCAAAGGATTATATTGCCTTCGCCATTGCTACCGTCATCGACCACCACCACTACCACCACCTTCACCGACCACCACCGTTGCCGCTATTGTCAACCACCACCAGCATTGTTGTCATCGACCACCACCATCATTACTGTCACCGATCACCACCACCCCCAGCATCGCCGTCATCGTCGACCATCACTATTGTCACCGTCGTCGACCACCATCAACGCCGTCGTCGGCCATCACCACCACCACTGTCGTCGACAACCACCACTGCCACTATCATCAGCCACCACCGCCGCTGTCATCATCGACCACCAACACCGCCACAGTGGTCGACCACCACCACCGCCGTCGTTATCGACCACTACCACCACCTTCGTCATCAACCACCACCACCACCACTATCGTTGGCAACCACCACCGCCACCGCCACAACCACCATCACTGTCGGCCACCGCCGTCGCTGTCGGCACCGACCATCATCACCGCCGCCACCACCGTTAGTTACCTGAAATATATCATCACGAACTAGCAAATATACTCCATTTTCATGCTCACGATCCAAGCTATTCCTCCTTCCCGTCTGCAAAGTTGAAAATTGCAATGGAAAGAGAAAAATGTGACTGAACAACATAATTACTTTGTAATTGCACTAATTGAGAATAAATTTACAGGAAAATCAAAACAAAGAGAACTTTCTCAAGGGATAATTGGGAAGAAGAGTGGACCACCCTTTCGCCAGACACAAGACAAGTTCGACCATCAGCAATGACTATAGCATTAAAATCAGATAACTAGGACAACTGGGTAAATAAACTACGTATATGAGACATGTGTGAGGAGACACTAGAATCAATGATCCAGGAGGAGTCCCTGGATTCAAGAATGACACTAGTACCTGAAAAGCTAGTATGTGTAGTCGTGGCAATAGAGTTTGTGATCTTTAGCAACTGAAGTCGATCATAATCTGCCGGTGAAACGGTAAAGGTCTACTCCTCAGTGGTAGCTGCAACAGTGGATGACTCGATGGTAACATGTGTTGTTTGTGATCGACCGTAATGTAAACACCGTGGATGTCCACCTATATCTCCTCGTCCACGACCTCCTGCTCTAGAACTGCCACGCCCACGACCCCGTGTGACTGCCATGGCAAAAGGCTCAAACACAAGGTGAGTCAAGCCTGTAGATACTTAGAGAACCTTGCCAAATGTTGTCTGTAAGTCAGGGACACTGTTAGCTCCTAAAACCTAACCTCGAATCTGAGAGCTAATATCCGAATTTAGAAAGGAAAGAAACGCTGCAACCGCTAACTCCTCCCTATACTGAAGGAGTCTGGTGATATCCACTGTCAATGACTGATATACATCTAGCTCGTCCAATAATACTTGAATAACAGTGAAATGCCGCTGAGCGATCTGATCTCCCTGACGAAGAGTGAAAATCTGCTCATATATCTCGTAGACACGAGATATATTCTTCTCGTGGCCATAAATGAAACGTAGAGTGTCCCAAATCTTCTTTACAGGTCTCAATAAGATAACACCACATGCAACTGAGGACTCCATGCTATTTGCCATCCATGTAATAACAACAACGTCATCGACAAGTCAATCTTCATACTGATCTAATTTGATATCGGGAGGAGGGTGGGTGAGATGCTTCAATTTTCTGTGAGCTAGAACAAATGTTTAAAAGCTTTCGAACCATAGGATATAATTGGATCCAAAAAGCTTCTCAGATAAGCCATTCATATTCTTGACAAACGAATCACAAGATGCCATTCCGACTGAAAATTACTGAAAAATGGCTAAATATATGGTCTAAAAATAACAACGATGAACCAGACTACTCACCAAGAACATGGATGTGAGATATCCACGTATAACGAAGACCGAAGGCTCGGAGAGACTTAGAACATAGCCAACACTACAACCACGTCACACGGGAAGGGTTGGGCTGCCCATTCAGATTGAGAGGAAGGAGACTAAGGCATCAACGACGGCCACACACGCGTCAATGACCCCTGACGACGCTGGTGACGGCCCTGACTTGTCTTAATCGACGACGTAAGGTGATAAGAGGAGAAGGGAGGCCGGGGCTACTCCTGGCAGTCGGCGACTGAAAATTGGCCAGACGACGACAGGCCACGACCAACAGAGAAAGGTGGTGGCCGACGACTGCAACTGCGGGATGTTGTTTTTAGGGTTTTTTGCTGGACTCTGGTACCATGTGAAGAGATAGATTGAGAAAAGAGAAAAATCATCTTCTATTGAGTGTGTGATTACATATATATATGATATTAGTTATCCAATACTAAACACATATCCAATAATCCATTAAGACATAACCATCCACATTACATACTCTAACATTTATATTTCGAAACAAGAATCCAACATGTGTGTGTGTGTGTATGAATTGATATATTATCAACATAATATATGCCAAACATTCAAAAATTTCGCTTTTTATTATCACAAAATAATTGAACCATCATAATCATTATCTATTCCAAAACCCTCAACTTTTCTTAAAACCAGCAAGGAATATCATCCAAAGCCTATTTAGGCATCAAATAATAATAACCAATGGCATGTACTTATTTAAGATGTCATTTCCACTTTCATATTCTTTTAATAAACATAAATAAGATAAACACCTTTGTATTCCAAAAGAAAATAACAAATATATAACCAATTCAGCAACAGTAGAGTCTGAATTTAATCAAAATCATATGTAAAAATGTCAAAATTCCATGACTTAAATAACTAAGGAAAGAACTAGTTTAAGTTATCATCTCCATAACATGTAACACATAAATAATACATCAAACGTCAAGAAAATCATAAGCTGCCCAATAACAAAACCAAGGCATGATGATACACATCGAATTGTGGTTTACCATTCTATTACAAGCAAGGTTTAGGCCTAACTAAAGTTAACATCAAAAAAATAAGTAAACCCAAGTTAATTCTAGCAAAAACCCATGGAACACTAAGATTATCTAATGTCTACACTATTACCAACCCAATACCACAGGTTTCACGTACCTGAGAAGTTAGAAAACTCCTCTAAATCACAATGTGGTTGCTGTCCAAGAACTTTTCAGCAAAATAATCTCTTCTTCAAGTGCTAACTTAGGGTGAAAACTTCCCCCCTCAAGTGTCATCTCAATATAGCAACCCAAAACCCTAGATATCCCTACCAAGAAAGAAGAGAGGAGGGAGAAAGACGGAGAGAAATTGAAGAAGGAAAGAATGAATGACACATTACACAAATAGGGAGAGAGAATATTCACTGGATGTTACTGCAACCTTCCTGAAAATAATATTAAATTTGTGATGTATATCCTGAAATATATATAAATAATGTTGATGCATATCTTAACTATTTCACACCATAACCCCTTTCTTATAAACAAATTAAAAAAAATGCATTTTAGTACACCTACACATACAACATAAACTAACTAGCATAAAAACCAAGACGTCATAGTTGTCGATCTCTTTGCTGAAAACTAAAAATATTCTCACCAAGTTCATACACATGAGAAATAATTATCTCATGTAAGTTTTCATCAACATGCACAATAGTCATCAATTGCATGTGGATTGGCTTGCTATCAAGGTTGGTAGTGCAGGAAGGACATTGGGAGGATGCCAACATAGAGAAGAAACTCTATTTTAGGGATCCTACTTTAGTACCAAACATAGAGAGGAGAATGCATTGTATTAAACCAACACTCTCCTACATAAATATAGGAGATTACGAGAATATAAGAGAAGTGGATTCTAATGTAGATCGGTACAGGAAAGATACATAATGAACTGCATATCTAATCCTACTCTACTAATAATTATTTGTTTCTTGCTAAGTCATCACAGTGCAAGAAAACTAAAAGAGAACTTAAAATAGGCTTACAAGCCGCTTTTGGGCATCATTTCAAATAGAACGAACAGCCCACATTAAATCACCACGTAAAAAATGATCAAAGGAAGCTTTAACCAATAAAAATGTCAGCAGAACATAAAATCCATGAAGAAAAATAATAAATTGCTTTATGCATGTTGGAAAAAAGAAGGGCAATCAAACCTGTATTCAACTAACACTCTCTGCAAAAGTTTCTCAGCAATTCCAAAGGATTTAACATATTCCACCTGACATAAGCAATAATCATGGAAAGTAAGACGCATAGTTAAAGATAAAAAAATTTAATGAACAGCATAAAGACCTATTATATCGCACCTTGAATGTAACATGACTTGCTGGCACAGAATCGACTGATGATGTCTGGCAAGCCTTACGGAATTGTTTCTCAAGAGAAGATGAGGACAACTCCTTATTTTGAAAAGAGTTAATCACTATTACCCATATTGTGGCAGACACTGGAAAATATGCTACATACATCCCCCTTCCATCACACAAACTGAGAACATAGAAAACTTCTCGTAACATGCAATTCAGCAAAAACATCTTTATGATAAGTTTTTGCAATTCAGCAAACATATTTGAGAATTCCATTAATAGACCAAAAAGGCTTACAGATAATAATTTACACATGCTAGTGGTACAACTAAGCAATTCAGACTAATTTTCCACAAGAGACATACATTACAAGCAATTACAACGCAGAAACTACTAAGTAATGGTACATGGTAATACTCATACAGGTTAAAATGTGAGGAATGTAGCAAGGGCATCTATAATGAGCAAGGCAGATAGAAGAATGGTGCCATTTTTTTATGATAAGGAAAAAATTTATGCTAAAAATGTGAGGTGCGTGCCATTTTTTATGCTAAAAAGCTCAACAGGGTGAGTAAAGATTTTCTTAGAAAAATTTACGTTTCTGAAATACTTAGGATAAGATTGGCAGAAGTTGATTATTTCTATGTAATTGGCATCATGAAACGATAAGCAGAAAATATAAAGATAAATCTGCCAAATGGGAAGCCATGGCATGTAATTAAATCACCAAATGCAATGGCCATCAACGTTCACAGAAAAAGGTACCACAAAACAATGTGGTACATGGGAGGATAAAACTTTGCACCAAATTTCAGGCACATCAGAAAAGGAGGTTATGTACAGGAATGAGGAAACATATGAAAAGGTAAAAATCTACATCAAAAAATTAAGAAGAAATAGAGGTCCTATCCCAAACTCCCAACTCCCTAGAACCAATGCAACACTGTAGATCTCATTCAACAGTATGCCCCCTACTCAAACAGAGCACTGTTGTGTCTCCATATAGCCCAGCATGTGGCAAGCATAAGCATTATGACTCTGTTTTGCAACAGAGTTTCCCCTTGATCAGGAGTAGGATTTTGTCAAACATTCCGTCCAGTGAAGTTGGTTAAAATCAACGTTGGATCACCTCATTTTGCACTCTTGACCAAACTGCAGCACTAATGGAACAAGAAATAAGTAGGCGATCTGCCGATTCCACCTCTCATCCACACAGAGGACAGAGGACAACCAAGATCCTCTGTTCCAGCTCACTTGCTTTGATATTCTTTCGTAACTATCCAACATTTTGCAACTAACTGCAAAAACAAACAGATCTATAAAGGTACTTTCCCTCAGAGAGGCCACATATTGGGAGAAAGCATGACAAAGAGAGGTCCCAAGATGGTAGGTCCTCTCCTTCTACGAGTGGAATATTATGTTCCAGCATTGTCAGAAGCTCTAGGTCTTTCAAACTCCTTCAACAGCCTAAATCCCACAACCACCTTCCAACTATGAAGTTTCTGGTCTGGTCAGAAAGTCAACCTGACCTATATTGTCAGAAGATCTTGGAAGAGCCTCTTCCGACTCTTTCAAGCTCCTTCAAAGACCTAAATCCCACACCCACCTTCCAGCTATGAAGTTTCTGGCCCGGCCTGAGAGTCTAGGGAACTTTGAAGGCTGCCATCAAGCTCGCCATCACTAGTGCATTTTGAATAGTTCTAAAATGGCTATTTGTGCTCTGTCACCTTCATACAAATCAACCCTAATCCAAACATGTTTGATGGAGTTGGTACATCCCCTCTGATTTGCACAGTTGTTAAAAAATGAGATACTGCAGTCTCCCTCTGTTAACCACAACTCCCAAGATCTTTGCCACCATTCAATCTCATTGAGCTCCTCACCTAACCTATCTCTTGTTTTTTTTCCAACCTAGACCTTGTCTCGTCTTTTGACACGAAAGACCCACTTTTGTTATGTTATCTTATGTATGTTATGTTCGCTGTCTTTTTTATATTTATCCCATTCCTGAGCCATCTCCTTAATCATCCTTAGTTTCTTAGCAAATCCATGACCATGTGCCTCGCCTTCCAATGCTTCCCTCCATGACTCCCTGACCTCATTAAAATATTATTCATTTCACAACCATGAGAATTCAAGTCTGAAGGGGCTTTCCCTCATCAAACCCTTTGAGCCTACCAGCAAGGGAATATGATCTAAGCAAAGCAAGGGAAGACCTTTGACTCTCACTCCCGTGAAGGCTTCCGCCAAAAGCCCATCTACTAAGATGGTCAATCCTAGATAATACAACCCGTACCTGAAAATGTGTCCATGTATAACATTGATTTTGAATAGGCAAGTCATGTCATGTTCAATTCACAACAAAAACAATCTCATATCTCCCGTGAATGCACCACCAACACTAGATTTCTCATCTGGTTATCTGATTTTAATGAAGTTGCCCAAAAAAAAACCCTGGGAAAAACCATTGTCTTTTATCTCGTCCCACTCTTGCTAAAAAGCAGCTTTATCTCCATACATAGAGCCAATCCACTGATGTACACACCCATGTAAAGCCAGCACTGATGTTTTGTAACACAACGAAAATTAAGTACACTGAACTTTTCTGTCAACCATCTCCAACTGAAAGCTTCCCCATGCCAATGTATAATCCCTCCAGGAAATATTCCTTGTAATTTCTGTTACAAGAGTTGTGTTATAGGTTAAAGCTATGTGGGTTACGTGGGTTATTGAATATTCATTTCGACTAGGGTATCTCATACACCCTATATATATGTAACTATGTATCCAATAACATAACTTTTTTTATTCTCATCCACATGGTACTAGAGCTAAAGGTCAAACCTTAGCCACCACTCAACCCTAGCCATCAACACCCATCCTTCCGAACCATCTCTAACATCGATACACCACCGAAACCAACTTTTGGCCCCCGGAAAAGCCTCCATGACTGACAACCACCGCTGAGAGCCCATCCAAGGCACCTAACTGGCAACGTCTATCCACACAAGACCTTCTACCAACATTGTCAACCCTCACAAGGCCTTCGGTCAGTGCCGACAACCCTCACAGGGCCTTCCATGTCTTAACAGTGATGTTGGTCGTCTCATCGCTATTCAGATTCATGTTGTAGACAACCATCTGACTTTACATTGCTTCGAGTGTGTGGATATGTCATGTCCACATGTGTTGAAGTAGTAGTTCGACTACTTGGAAGTCGTTGGTAAAAAATCTTAGTGGATCATCTCAAAAACATAATGGTAAAAACTATCTTCTGTGGGCAGAGATCTTTGAAACATTTATTACAACACATCGCAAGTTGAGGCATTTTACAAAGCCACCACCAAACAGTAAAGATGTCACATACGAGGACAAGTACACTGATTACTCTAAAATACTCTCTTAGTTCGTGAATACGTTACGTCTCACATAAGGTCATGAGAAAATATATCTAGAGTCTTCAAAGTGTATGAATAATTGTTCACCTTACGTCAAAATATATCTAGAGTCACTTTACACTTCTACAAGTCACTTTACTCTTGACATAAGATATCACTCAAATGAGACGGTACAAAGAAGAACTAATTGTTGCCATATACTTATTCAGTCTGAATTCAAATCTTAGCTTTTAGATTCAAGGACAGATCCTCAGTGTCGACAATGTCCCTAATTTGCAGAACACCTTTGCCATGTCATACATATTTCCACCGTCCTGCCTACTCTAATCTCAAATCCATCAATCATGGCAGTAACACGAGGTTAAGGGTGTGGTAACTCCCGAGGGGGAGGTCGTGGTCACATAGAAAACAAAGGACATCTTTGTTGTAAACAATACAAATGGATGGGTTATCGGGTCGAAAAATGCTGGGATGAGAGTAGTCGATCATCTACAGTAAATATCATCACAAAGCCTTCACCTACCACCTCCACCAACGACGAGCAAACTGTTACCATCACTCAGGCTAACTATGAGCGGTTCCTACAACTAAAGGTTACAGACTCCATCGCCACTGCCTCTCATGTTGCCCTCCTTAGGTACTAATGCCCTTCTAACATCTAAGGATACCTCCTCAATCACTGACACAAGTGCTCCTCCCATATATCAGGTACAAAAAATCTTTTTACACGTTTATAACAACTTTCTGATATTCATTCTGTGGCTAATGCTGATGACCAATCTTGTCCTGTTACTGAGGAAGGGATTGTGCAGGTCTCTTCTCAGTTCCAGCTAAAAAAAGTCATTTATTTACCTAATTTTCCTGTTAATCTCTTTTCCATTAGTGTTATTACAAAATAATTACTTTGTTATGTGACATTCTTTCCTTTTCACTGCGTCTTTCAATATTTACGGACGGAGAAGAGGATTGGTTTTGATCACAAACGAGGCAATGGAATGTACCTACTGGTTAAGAATGATATACCACAAGGATAAACTTCTATTACGTCTGTCTCTGAGCCATCCACCATGTGACATTACCAATTAGGTCATCTGTCATACCAGCAATTACAACAAACTTTGCCATAGGTTTCGATCACTCCTTTCAATTATGAGTCTTATCAATTAGGTAAGCACCATCATATTTCCTTTAAACATCACCAGTTCGACTGGAAGTTGACCTTTTTCATTTAACCCCGCTAATTTCGAATGCCTTACTTTTGTTCAGGATCTCTTTTTTGGATTTAATAAATTGTCTCCTAAGTCAATCACATGTATTTTTATTGGTTACTCTCGAACTCAACAGGATTATTGATGTTTTCATCCTCCCATTAAATGATATTTTTGTTTCTACTGATATCACATTCTTTGAGTCCACAAGTAACTTTGATGGTACTACAGCTGATGGTGAGTGTCTGCCTTTTCCCGTCTACTGTTGAGCTACCTACCACAGGTGACCATGAATCATCTACAAATCAAGAAGAGATCAGTGCCATCCTTTACATAAGTATAACCACCGCTAGAAACTACAATTACCTCCACTGATAGAACTATCATCCTCTTTGGACACAAATCAACCTCTTATTGAGTTTGATCTTCCAATTGTACTTCATAAGGCTACTAGATTTTCCACTGCTCAATCAATTTCTAATTTTGTTTCTTATAACCCACTTCGTCCCATGTTCCGTAACTTTGCTATGTCTATTTCTTTTGAATCTATTCTAGACACTATAAAGAGGCATTATTACTTTCTTACTGGAAGGCAACCATGGATGAAGAGATTGCTACATTGACAGTTCATAGTGTTTGAGAACTACTGACCTATCCTATTGGAGCTAATGCAGATGAGTTTATACAATCAAGTACAAGGCAGATGACACTGTTAACAAATATAAGACTTCACCTAGACTTATGTAATAGACTATGTAGAGACTTTTTGGCATGTTGCTTGCCTCAACTCTATCAAGATGTTATTGTCCATTGCTATCAATCATTCCTAGGAACTTTGCCAATAAAATGTAAAGAATGCCTTCTTGTATGGTAATCTAATTGACTCTATGTTTATGAAGCAATCGCTAGGGTATATTACTCAGACGGAGCATAAAGACAAGAATATGCAAATCGAAGAAGACTATTTATGACTTGAAATAAAATCCTTAAACTTGGTTTGAAAAATTCAGCTAAGATGTTTACAAAGATGTGTTGTTGATCACTTTATCTTCCATAGAAAGACTATCAATGGTTGTGTATTGATGACGGTCTATGTTGATGATATTTGATGACAAGTAGTGATTCAACGAGCATTAAAGAGATAAAGGAGTACCTTAGGACACATTTTGTCACTAGGAATATAGACAAATTGTAGTACTTTCTAAATAGTGAGTTTGCCTATGCGAGTAGAGAATGATGCTAAGAAAATATGTTCTTGATCTTCTTTAGAAAACAATACTTTTTAAGTGCAAGCCAGAAAGTACTCCTATTGAACAGACATCACACTTCTAGAACAACTTTCGAACTTTTAAAGGATCCTCATTAATACAGACAATTGATTAGGAAACTTAAATATTTGACAGTAACTCGGCCAAACATTTCCTACGCAGTCAATTTACTAAGTTAGTTCATGCACAAGTCCAAAAAAGTTCATTGGAATGGAGTCTTGTACATTCTTCCATATGTAAAAAGTGCACCAAGAAAGGACTTAGTTTATAAGAGGAACGATCATCTTAAAATCTCCTCTTAAGTCTTCTTCCAGATTATGCATATATATAGGAGAAAATCTTATCACCTAACACAACAAGAAGTAGAACATGAGAACATTATGACAATAAGGCCACTATATTCATTGCAAATAATCCTACCTTCTATGAATACACCAAGCATGTAGAGACTGATTATCATTATGTGAGAGACATGACGATGAAAAAGGTTATTTCTACACCCTACACCTAGTCATATAAGCAATTAGCTGATATTATTTTACCAAAGGTCTGAGTGTTTGAAGAATTGTGTTACATGCTAGAGTTATATAGGCTAGTTGGGTTATTAAATGTTCATTTAGTCTAGGATATCTCACAGACTCTCTAAATATGTAACTATGTGCTCAATAGCAATACTTTTTGAATCTCTTCCACAATTTCAATTTTGAATACATTCAGAAGCCACCACCACAATCAATTCACGAATCTTGCTTTGTGAGACTTACCAACATGAATAATAATCAAGATTCTGTCTTTAACAAAAAAAAGTTCCACTCACAAAACTTCTCCCTTTGAATTCAAGTTCATGTTAGAATTCAAATTAGATTTTTCAAGAATGATCACAAATAGAAAGAATGTGCTAGCCTTCCCTCTCCTCTCGTATACATGCCAAATAATCATCCTTCTTTGAAATTGCCACATTACCATCATATCTGCTTTCTTCAATGATCCCTCTAGTGGTTGATGGAACACTAGAAGTGGTTGGAATCCCTTTCTCATATTGTAAGGGGTTTTTATGAGATACACTCACCACAGCAACCCAAGATTTTTTGAGCTTTACAGTTTGGATCACGTGGACAATGTATCCTACCCAGTATACTTCATCTCCATGCACAATGTTCATATTTTCCGTAATGGTAGTTGAGGCCTCCAATGCCACACGGTATTTTCGTGAACCACATTGTAGTTCTTCAGTCAGCTATACCCAAACAATCCCTCCTTTTTGCATCAACCTCATTGTAGCTCCTCGGTGTCACTCTTGCAATTACAATAACCTCATACACATGGTAACTTGTCCTCCATCAGAGCTCTCGTCCTCTACCCAAAATTTGGAAATCTCACTAAATAATCTCTACCATAAAATTGCTTAACCCAACAAGATTCTCTGGTATGCCATTTGTTCATCAGCCATCTATTGATCACTTTTGGTATCAAATAAGACACACGGCATACCAAAAAGTGAACCAGTAACCCAGTATCCTACTTAGCTCCTTCATCTGTGGCAATCAAGATGATTTAATTGGGTCATTCCATACCAAATTTTAAAATGACAAAAATGCGATTTCATGACACCTATAGTTGTTGCCTTTGGGTGAATGCTTTTTGTATTTTTTTTAAAATTTAAATATAGATCAACTATACACCACTTTGATACCTACAAAACACCACAATTTCACAGTTACAGAGTTAACTGACGTTATTTAAAGAGTATAATCTGAAATTTAGTAAATTTTACTAAAACTTGGGACCTCTAAAATGGAGTTGTGATAATTGGATTGTCATGAAAACACTACTACATATAGTCTCTAGTATGATAACTAAATCCACAAGATTAATATCTAAAAAATGCAAATGACTACAGTTAATTGGTGTAGACACTCCTATAGCCACACATTCCCCATTAAAAATGTATAAATGACCCACCAGTAAATAAGGCAATAAAATGCTGAAGGAAAATTTGTCTTCGTTTTGCAGTGCTTAGACAAATGACTTGTACGTACTTATTTCATTATGGCTTCCCATTCCCATAAGGAAAGCGCTAATTACTTGACATGTTTCACAAGGAAAACAAAATAAAACACATACGAGAAAGGTTACCTGTGATACAAATAGATGTAGGAAATAGCTTCTAGATAGGAGCATTCCGCAGTAGTCTTCATATGAACCTCTCTCAGATTCCATTTATCATTAATGGTTCGACGTTTTGCGGCTTTATCTGCTTTGCAAACACAACCTATCTGAAGAATAGCATTGTAATCTAATGGCACCTTCATCTCATAAATACCCTGGTCCATGGTATGGAATTAAGATGAAATTAACTTAATTAATGGGAAGTTCAGAACAGCATTTATATCTAATGTTGTGAATGAGAATACGCACATGAGAATTAGACCAACCTCCTTAACAATCATATTTTATTTGTACAAAATAGTGTAAACAGTACTGTAGAAACTATGAAAAACTGAACAGGAGGTGCATTACCCCGCCTTACAGAAACCTTTTCCACCCTAAACAGAGGCACTCATAGTTAAATGAACATAGTCACAACCAAAGTAGGCAGAAAACAAAAAAGTCTAAACTCAGTAAACTATATAATCCTGATTATCCATTTGCTAATAAGTTTACTGTCAGGAAAACTTTCCACTTAGAAGGGAACTTCAGAAACAACAACTAGATAAGAATACTACTAAGAATACTAACATTAATACTAACTCTTTTAGAGGTCCTCCAATTGTAATACTAACTAGTTAAACATTGGGAAGCATATTTTAAATAAGTATATGGAGGATATTTTCAATATCTGAACTGGTATACAAGAATGGGAAGCATACCCCTGGTTTCTGAACTACCTTGGTTTAATAAACATCCATGTTATATGATACGTATTGACTTTGTTGTAAAAAGCTTAAAAGTGTCTAGACAACCATCCAGGTGCAAGAAAGTATATTATATGTTACAAACACAGAGTGTTCCAAATCAATCATTCAGCTAAAACCTTCCCCCTTAACGTGTGCACATGAAGATTGATTAAAATAACACTAGAGACAATGGCGTATGCCATTTAAGCCAACGGTAAATGACCAAAAGTTGAGATTAGTTCAGGGTCTATTATGTGCATGGCAAGTTGTTTGTGTATGTATAATGATTAATAAAAATAAGAGTAAATGTCATGTAGGTACCCTTAATTATACTCATTTCTCACTTTGATACCCTAATCTTTAAAAGGGATCCCTTTGGTACCCTCAAGTATTATCATCACTCACATTAATACTTCTGCCAATATTAAGATACTTTACAATTTTTTGTTAACAAAAATACCCCTCCACGTATGTGCTTTCAATCACCGCCCTCGCCTCTTCGCCATCTTCCTCCACCACCTCGTCTCCCTCTTCATCTCCACCCATTTCATTTTCCTCCTTAGAAACACCATTGTTCTCACACTTTTCACCAAGTCCAAGCACCAACACTCCTACGATGTCGTCTTCGACTCCAACCCTAACAAAGCCAACATCTTCCTATGGAACTCCATCCTTGTCGCCTACTCCCGAAACCACATGTTTGATGATGCTATCAAACTCTTTCGATCAATGGTTGCGCATTCCCGACCTGACAATTACAATCTAACCATTGCTTCTAAGGCCTCCAGTGAGGTGGGGGATGATTGCATTGATAAAGAGATCCATTCATTGATCGGGAAACTAGGGCTTTGCAAGGATTCCATGGTCATTAACTCTCTGACGGGTATACATTTTAGGCACGGTGAGACAGAGGATGGACATAAGGTGTTCAATGAAATGCCAATAAGGAACGTTGCTTCTTGGAATGGTTTGACAACGGTGTGTTTGAGATCGGGAGTTGGATGTTCGAGTGTTAAGGTGAGGGAGTTGTTTATGAAAATACAAATGGATCAATTGAAGCCAAATGAGTTTATGATTTCCATGATTCTTCCTTTGTGTAGACTGGTTTCTAAGAATTTGCTTCTTCGTGGTAGAGATATCCATAACTTTTCAATGAATGGGTTTGACTTCGATTTTCATATTGGGAGTTGTCTCATTGATATGTACTCCAAGTGTGAGAATGTTGTTATGGGAAGATGAGTGTTTGACCAGATAGTTTATAAGAACGTGATGGTTTGAACAGCTATGATTATTGGTTATGTCCAAAATGGAGAGTTTGAGGAAGCTCTACTACTTTTCCAGAGGATACAATTAAAACAAGGAATTGTACCTAATCAGGTCACCCTTCTAGTTGTGATGTCAACAGTTGGATCTCTTATAAGTAACGCGTAGGGTAAGAAAATTCATGGATTTGCCACTAAATTTGGATGAGAGTTCTCTGGATATGTATTTCAAATGTGGGAGCTTGGACTCGACAAAGAAAGTGCTTGGTGATAATTCTTGGGATATGGATGCCATCTCCTAGGGCTCAATGATATATGGATATGCAATTCATGGGAAGGAAGAAGAGGTTGTTGCTTTGTTTCAAGAAACGTGCCATCTTGGGCTTAAATTGAATCATATAACATGTACTAGTGTCATTTCTGCATGTGAAAGATCTGGTTTGATTGCCGAAGGCTTTGACATTTACGACTCTGTAGTACAAGATCATCAAATCATTCCGACTATTGAGATCTACTGCAGTATATGGTTGATATGCTGTGTTAGGCTACTAAATTTGATAAAGCTTTATATTTTATTAAATCAATGCCAATAGAACCTAGTCCAAGTGTGGTCCAAGTGTCTAAAGTGCTCCTTTTGGGTCTACACATGTCTGAGACAAGGCCATCTATCTCGTCGAGGCTTGGCTTGAAAGGTCGTGATTTCAATGGACTAATTCAAAGCATGTGACGAGAAGCATGGTAATGAAGCGAAGAAGCCGCGAAGAACAACCACAAACATATTGAGGAAGAATAACAAGACCGCCAACACCATCAACCCTACTACTGTCGTTGATCCCTTCAACATCACCTCCCTCATAGAGAAGACTATTATCTCCGCAACCCCACCTGCTTCGAGGTAAGGATCAGACAACGAGGTCGGGATCGAGTCGTGTCATCACCATCAAACGTGGGGATCGTGCTGAAGGTGAAGACGAAGGCTCACAAGGTCAAGCTCAGGTCATTGTCGTCATCATCGGAGTCAAGACCAGGGTTCTCGCAACAATTTAGAAGTTAGGCTCGCAGGTGGAAGTCAGAGAGAAATGGTGAGAAAGAGAAAGAGAGCTTATTAGAGAAGGGTATAATGGAAAAAATCGTATTTTTAAACGAAGTTGGCATTTAAATTTGAAATTGAGACAATATAAAAATAAAGGGTGCCAAAGTGATCTGTTTTAAGTATATCACAGTGAGAATCGAGTATAATTGAAGATACAAACATAACATTCATTCTAAAAACAAAGATTGTGATCCCTTCAGGACACCATAGTGGTTGATGGGATATTCCACCAAAGTAGTGGTCATGCGTCGAAAGATGTTATTTAGGAAAAAGAGAGTATATTGCTAATAGATAAGAGATTACACATGTATAGTGGGGCATTAAATAATTGGATCCAAAAGATCCATTTACCTACTAAGACTCATACTATGTACTCTAACACTCTCTTTCAAGTTAGAGCAAATATATCTAACATCCCCAACTTGTTACATAGATAATCAAAAATCCCAACACTAAGTCGCTCAATGAATATATCCATTAGTTGCTTAGAAGACTGAGCGTAAGGAGTACTGATACGACCGAACAGCACCATATTTCTGATATAATGACAATCCACAATTGTTGGAAGATAAACATAAGCTCCAAACTCCATCATTATGTTTGTTTCTTGCTTCTCCAAGTGACCAAGTTACCACCCACATAAGTGCAATAGCCTGATGTTGATTTTCTGTCTCCCTGATCATTTGCATAACCATAATCTAAATATGCTTCAATCCGTAAATACCCATGTTTGTTGTAAATCAAGTCCTTTTCTAGTGAATTCTTGATGTAGACAAGTACACAAAGGACTCCTTGTTAATGTATCTGTCTAAGTTCAAGCATAAATTAACTCAATAACCCTACAATAGATGAAATATCTAGACGAGTGATTGTCAAATAGATTAATTTACCTTTCAGACATCTGTACCAATAATCCTCCTCCAAAAGCATCGATGTCCTGTTCCAAAAGGAAAGATTTTATTCTATCCGTGTATTTTCTAACTTACACCCTAGGAGTCCTATCTCATGTAGCAAATCAAAAACATACTTTCTCTAGGTGAGAACCATCCTATCCTTGTCGTATGCAAACTCAATCCCCATAAAAAACCTTTGCTTGAGCATGTCTTTGGTAATATAAGTGCTTGGACAGATACTCCTTTGTTTTTGCAATTCCTGTGGTATCACTGTCTATCAAGAGAATGTCATTTACATATACCACTAAAAATACATGGCCAACATCATTTGATTTGATGAACACAGATTGATCAATTGCACACAGGTTAAACCCGTTATCCATCACCACTAGTTAAACTTCTGGAACCAAGCCCTTAGACTTTGTTTCAGTCCAAATATTGCCTTTCTAAGTAGGCAAACATAGTCCCCCCCCCCGAACAACAAATCCTAGAGGTTGCTCTATGTAAATCTACTCTAAAAGATCACAATAAAGGTATTTTTTACGTCCAACTGATGTACAAACAAAGACTGATTAACAACAGCTGAAAGCAGAACGTGGATAGAATTAAGCCGTACAATAGACGAAAAAGTAGTCTCATAATCCACACCAATAAATTTGTGAAAACCCTCATGCCATCAAGCGAGTTTTGTACCGCTTAACTAAACAATCTACTCTGTGTTTTACTCTGAACACCCACCGACAGCCAACTACTATTATTCCTTCATGACAAGTCACAAATTCCTATGTACCATAAGAAGTCAAGACTAGCATTTCTTTCTCCACTGTAATTTTCCATTAAGGTAGAATGGAGAGCCTCCAAGTAACGATATTGAATAGACTCTATAGAAAGAGATGGGACAAAATAACAGAAGAAATGGTGAAGTCTGTCGTAAGTAACAAAGTTAGAGAGAGGATAGACTGTAGTAGGCCGAGTACCTTTGCGTAGAGCTATTGGAAATTCAACATAAGATTTGTAGACATCAGAGTTGGTGCAACATTGACAAAACGAAGTACAGTTTGTCGCTGGCGACGATGATATACCTGTAAAGGCTTGGGAACTTACTAGTCAATCTACACAGGCGAATCATACAAGGTGTGACTCACAGAAATAGGACAAGGAAGAAAAACAAACTCAATAACTTAATCAGCAACATCTATGTAGGACTTCAACTCAAGAAAAGTGCCATTTGCAGAAACAATGTAACGACACATAGGCAAGTGAAAACACCTATATCCTTTTTGAAATCTTGAGTATCAAACAAATATGCATTTGAGTGATCTTGGAGCCAATTTATCAAGTCCAAGTGTGTGATTCTGAACAAAGACAACACAACCACATACCTTAAGAGGAAGAGCAAAAAGTTTTTAGCGAGGTCATAATCTTCTAAGTGATATCTTGCCTCCAAGAGGAACAAAAAGCATTCGATTGTTCATATATACTGCAGTAAGCACTACGTCAGACCATAAATACTTAAGAGTTTACTTCTCAATCATAATGACGCAAGTCACATATAAAAAGTGCCAATGTACGCGGCCAGTAACACCATTTTGTTGAGAAATATGCATACATGAGGTTTGATGCAATATACCCATGGAAGTGTAATAGTTCTAAAGATCACTTTGTAAAAGCTAATGCGATATCAGTACAGAAAAGTTTGGACAAAACAAAAAAGTAATTCATAATTTCAACAAAATAATTTTGAATAATAATGAATACATGTTGTCTATCCTTCAAGAGGTAAACCCAAGACACAAAAAAAATCTTCCACAAAACAATATAGTACTTATATATCCTAAAATAGATGAATCACAGGCAGATTCCAAAATGTCATAACAAACTAAATCAAAAGGACTCTCACTCACTGACAAGGACTGACGCTTGTAGGTAGCACGACGATACTTACCTAACTGACACGACTCACACACAAAAGACTCAACCAAAATCCATGATATGACATTCTAAAGACGACGATGAGATGAATGTTCAAGACGACAATGCCATAAGAAGGAAGAATCATCCATGGAAGTAAATGTGGCAAGACCCCATAGAAAATCATCACGAACCAATAAGTACATACCGTTACCTCACTCACGACCTAAACCAATCCTCCTCTTCGTTTGTAGATCCTGAAAGGTAAGAAAGAAATGATAGAAAGTTACAAAACAATACAATTGTTTGATAATAACACTGATAGATAGCAATTTGACTGAGAAATCAGGAACAAAATGAACTCTTTCAAGAGTCAGCCAAGACAACCAGAACTGCTCCTTCCTTAACTATCAAATAGGTTCGACCATCAACTATAGAAACAAAAGTAATTAATGACAATTGAGAAAGACAAGTGAACAAATCTCGAGTACTTGTCATGTAGGAGGAAGCTCTGAGTCTATAATTCAATCACAGTTCCAAGAGGCAAGCAATGCATTTGTAACAGAGGTAGTGGTATCGGATGCAATCATAGAAAACTGACTGGCTTGTATACGAAGAAACTGGCTATACTCAGCCTAGAATCGTCACAGTTATGGGCATGGAATCTAGAGCAAAAGACTCAGATGATACAAGACGAACTAGTGGAGGCCTACCAAACATGTCTTAGCATCTATCGAAGGTGTGGTTGTTGCGTCTACAATGGTCATATTTGTGAACATCACAACCACATCCACGTCCACGAGATCCACATCCATGTCATCTATCGATGACACCATGGCTGAGACAACAGTAGGAGCTGGAGAACCTGTTGACACCCGTAACACTCTAAAGAGTAGGGACTGAGTCAGTACTAAGAATCTGTCCTCAAATATGACTAGCTAAATTAAGTTGAAGACCAACTAATAAGATTGCCACTGTCAACTCCTTTCTATACTCTCTCAACTTAGAGACATATGCAACAAACAAAACGTCGATATACTTCCAACTCATCAAATAGAGCCCTCAATGTGCTGCAAAAGTCTTGGACTGTGGTCCAATTATTTGTGAGCAGGGTTCTAAATGTCGATTTCGTGTCGGACTTCGATAAGTTGAAAAATAGATACGTGTCGGGGAAATATCGGTATGTCGAAATCGTGTCGGTGGAAACACAGTAAAAAAAAATTACATTTGTTAAGAAAACTTCCATTTCGATATTGTGTCGCAGTCATGTCGGAAAATGAAAAATAAGACACGTGTCGGAGAAATTTCGATGACACGTGTAGACATTTTGTGAGTAAATAATTGTTCATATATATCAAAAACTTTCATAATATTTTTCTCATTCCCGTAGGTACTACAAAGAGTAGATCTTTTTGCAAGCTTCAACATTATGACTGAACAAGCAATGCCTTCATCTATACTATTCAGCATTCATGAAATCACCGCCCAATCATCCGCAAACCAGTTTTCATATGCTGCATCCTTGGCATCGGGTGGAAACACAGTAATATCACATATTTTTCGATGACCGCCAAGGAAAGTTTTGAAGGCTCGAAACCACAATAAATAGTTCTTGCCTGTAAACTTGATGGGCATACCAACGAGGCCTTTAAGCAAGGAATCATGAGAAGAAGTCATAAACGAGATCTGAAAAGGTCTGATTTGGCCGAAAAAACTGATTTGTGGGGTATAAAAGGCCGATAATGGCAATAAATGGTCTCAAAAATCATTGAAACTGAGTATATACTTATTGTCCTATGAAAACATGTATATTTCACACTTACTAGAAGCAACATAGACTTGGACAGGCGATAGTGGCTTCAAAGAACGATCAGATGTCCAAAAAAAAGACACTGAAACCGCTGGATCAGAACATCCGGCAATCCAGCGGTGGAGGGCTGGTGGGGGGTCGGGAGGAGCCCCTAAGGTCTGGACAACAGCTGGGAGGGTGGAGGAGGCGGCCTGGAGCATTGCCGGACTGAAAACAGATCTGAACAGACCAGATCCAGCTGCATCTGAGCCTGTTCCGGCGACTGGACGGCCGACAAGCGGCGGCCGGCAGTGGCTGGGTCTTCCTTTGGTGGTTGGGGTTCCCAACCAGGCTCTAATACCTTGTTATTTGGAAAAAAGAGAGTATATTGCTAATAGAGAAGAGATTACATATATATAGCGGAGTATTAGATAATAGGAATCAAAAGATCGATTTACTCACTAAGACTCATACCATATACTCTAACAGAAGACATAGACAAGGGTTATTTTCAAGAAAAATTGGATTTCAGGGTTTCTTTTACTTGGGGCTCTGTGTTGTGGTCGTAGGTGCAGACACCATGCCATACAAAAATGACAAAGATGTGCATAATTTAAGGCAACAGTAATGACTAAATGTTAAGGTTAGTTCACAGCTTTACCTCAACTTCTGGATCAGCCAGGTGAGTAGCTAGTTTCCTGCGTTCTGATTCAAACTGACCTTCATCAGTAACCACCTACAAATCATTGCATATATAATATCCATTGTGTCTGAATTAACCTCAAAAAATATAGATACAATTAGAACAGATGTGAAGCATGGTACCTCGATTAAATTGAAGCACGGTCGGCTATGAGGAAGAATTTTATTCACAAGACTTCCTGGAAACTGTTCTGTAATAGGTGCTCTTGAGTTGAGGTAAAACACCCGTGGAATGTCTATAGGTATTTTAAGCATGATTCCATCAGCAATAACCCAAGCAGAAAACAAACCAGGTTGTGCACTAGGGAGAAGTTGAATAATCTGATCCACATGTAAATATGGGGCGACTATTTAAGTCATATACCATGCAAATCTTTCAGAAGGAAGTAAAGCCTTTTGTATGGTCGTACCTGCCAGTGTGACCGTAGAACGGCCAACTCTTGTCTCCTAAAGAAAGAACCAATGCCAACAGTATCGTGATCATATTTGTGACCCAAATGATGGCCTTGCAAGTTCACAACACCAACGGACTGATGTGCCATCTTGACAGTACCTAATCTAGAATAGTGTGTATAAAGTAAAATTCAATCATTTGTATGGTAGGAATACAATAACCTTCGACCTTGTTATATGATTCAAAACAAATGAACTAAAGCATTACTAGGACCCTGTTTGGAACTACGTTTGTAACTGCATGTTTTGGCAAAAACACTTTTCCAAAAAGCAACTCCAAATGTTTCTCTTCAGAAAGCAGTCATCAGCTTTTCTATTAGTTTTGAATTAAAAAAGTTGCTGACAGAGAAGCTGCAATATATAGCTTTTGGAGAGAAAAAAAACTGGTTTTTAGTCAAAAGCTGCAGTTCCAAATGGGGCTTAAGATAAATAGATTAGCATGTGATTGCTTATCTAGGAGCTACCAGTAAGACTTTTCACATGTTTCTTCCATGCTAAAACTAGAGGTGAATCTCTTACTTATAGAACTTAAGTATAGGATAAGAAACAAATCATGGTAATGCAGAATGGTTGAGCTATTTTTATGTAACAACAAAGGAGACAGTTTTCTACTGTGATTTTTCTCTTGCCATTAATGTGGACAAGAGACTTGCTCAAATTTGATCCTGATTAATAATTATGACAAGTAAAACCGACCATTATACTAAGCCAGTAAAATAGAATAAGACAATCTTAGGGAGAGATTCTCTAAAAGGTACAACAGGAAATTAACAATACAGCAGTTTGTATTGGGATTTGACTTGCTAAAGAGCATTCTTATGTACTAAAGAGGCAACTAGAAGACTTATAAAGCAAGATTGTTTAGATTTGCAATAGATTAGGCATAACTTATTAATGAATCACAATAAAAAAAAACTATCAGTTTAAAAGAAGTGGAACACGAAATCATAAAAACTCCTACCTACGCCTCTTCCTTTCTTCACGAGCCTCCTTCCATTTCCTCTTCTTTATGTGAAGCCATCCTTTATAATCAATGTCTCTACTAATAATTTCAACAAATTTATCATTTTGATTCAAAAGAACTAGAGGTTGATGTAGCCTGGAATTAGCACCCTTGTTTTGCTGTGAGTAGCAGCCTTTCTCTTGATAACAGCGAGCCATGGGCTTGGGTTGAATCTTATCCGATTTCTCTTTTGACAAGAAGTCTTCCATATCCTCTTCTCGAGCCTTTTCTTTACTTAATGAACTGAAAATATCTAACAGCTTCTTCTGTCGAAACCTATCCTCTTTCTCACAGACCTTCTTATGCAGCCAATCAGGATGGGTCACTCTAGGGACGGGATTAGAAATCTGAAAATGTCAATCAAAATAATCAGGAAAAACACCAATCACCATATATTAGACTTTCCCAAAAAAATTCTAAATTATTGCACCTTCTGCATTGCAGCAGGAATGGTGATGATTTTCTGAATAGCTGAACCAAGGCGTTGCTTATAATAGGACCAATCAATTATGGATCTAATACCAACATCGGATGAAATCTTGCACCACTTTTTGACATAGTGTTTCATAATATCTGCAACAGGAAAAGATGTACTTCAATTACGTTCTCAAAAATCAAATCCAAAAGCAAATTGCATAAACACAGAATAACTGGCACCAGGTTCTGTCTCAAATATTGCAACTGGGACAGCACGCTCACTCACAGGAGTCCCCTGCATATATTAGGAGCACAGTCATCTAAATAATCCATCCAAAATAAAACAATGACTAGAGAAAATTAATAAGAAAAAATTAAATGCTTCATGAGACACAACACACAAGTGAATATCAATCAAGAACTAATAATACAAGAGATGGGATATAAATGAACATAAGATGTCAATTAGAAAGATAAGCTCCTTGATGTACAAAAAAAGAAATATTTCATGAGTTTTTTTGCTGAGTGGAAGATGAGATGCCACCAAAGTTACTAACTACCGATGAAACAACAAAAGAAATCAACAGGCAAAAAAAAGACCAGAATCTGTAGAAGAGAAACCCAGAGATCAGTTTAAAAGGAAAGAAAGCTAACAACGAAAAAAGAAGCCTGTAATGGCAAAGAAAAGGACATTAGGAAATGCTAATTTCCTAAAGCATTTGACAAATCAGTAGCCCAAGCTAATGCTCTGGCGATGAGATTTCCCATGTATGATTTCTTGTTCTCAAAGATCAACTCATTTCTTTCTATCATAAAGCCCAGAGAGGATGGTATACATAGGTCCCTAATGGTTTGTACTTAAAGTCTCTAAAACCCAGCAAGGATGGTTTACCGTAAGATATTTTCAATGTTGGTTGAACCAGCACTAGTCCACGTGAAGATCAAGGCAGCCCAAACTTGCAGACCAACTTCAGACTTCCAGAAAGGTCATGAATGTACAAAAAGCATTGTGTTTCACACTTCCGAATTTACAAGAAGCATTGCATTTCACAATTCCAGAAAGGTCATGAATGTACAAAAAACATTGCACTTAAACTTCCTTATCCATTTGTAGCTTTTATGATAATTCTATTGTTACACACAAGCCACAGAAATTGGAATTTGAAGGTGAAGTACATGCCAACCAAAATTGCACTTCCAGAAAGATAATGCATGAGCAAAAAGCCATGTGTTTCAGACTACCAGAAAGTCATGAATGTACAAAAAACATTGCATTTCACACTTCCTTTTCCATTTGTAGCTTTTATGATAAAGCTATTGTTAAACACAAACCACAGAAATTGACATTTGAAGGTGAAGTACATGCCAACCAAAATTGCTTCACTTTTATTTCACAATGCCACATTCTCTCCCGTTCCTTCCATAGAGTCGTCTTAGAAATTGTGAACAATATCTATACTCCGACACCATCTTAGCCCAATGAGATTTTGTACAAACTAATGAGATACTTCCACATTTTAAGTTATTATGCATCATTCCTACTGGAAAGGAAGAATAACAATATAGATGTCTATGGAGAAATAAATAGGTAAATATGCTAACTTCTACTGTCATGAATCTGTTATAAATCAGCTATTAACAATTAAATGGATCATCATGGATGTAACAAATTTATTAGCAGGTGATAGAGATACTAGGTATGGCAACCATAAGTTTGAGAATCTGATATGACAAACAATCCATGCATGCAAGTATACCTGTGGCTCACAGGCAACAATATATTGGCATCGCAACCCTTTGTCTTTAACCATTGCATCACCAAGAAAATCAGCAAGCCGTCTTGCAGTTGTCACAGCACATGATTTTTGCTCCCCATAGTCAGATAAGGACTTGCTCATTGTGCTTGATTCTGATATGTAATCAAGTAATTCGCTGTCTGCAATATCAATCCCTTCATTCTGAAAAAACAAACAGAGATTACCATTTAAGGGAACCATTAAATATTGAAATCATAAAGTAGCAATACTTCAACCTACATCCAAAAGGTCTAGCCAGCGGTTTGCAACTGAGGCAACGGCCAAGTAGCATTCTTGTAAGGTGCTTCCATGGAGAAATTTATCAAAAACTTCAGCCTGAACGCACAGAAATAAAATAAAAGGCTGTAAATGTATAAGAATTGGGATCATAAATTGTGACAAAAGAAAGCAAAATACAGTAATTGTCAGACCACAACAGTTTTGAGCACTGACTTGTTGAGGTCAAATAAAAACCATGTCAAATGTTGATCTATCAAAAGATGAACCTAGGGATATGTATATAAGAGATCATTGAATGAGACCAAGCATTGTCTCAAATATCTAAACAAAAAATATCACAAATTTGAATACTTATACCATTTAATTTAAAAATTCTAACCTGAAAACATTATCAAGGCATAGAAAAATGTTGAAATCAGCATGATGAATGGCATTTGTTTTCGGATAATGCTAGAATACTTCAGAAATTTTATTTTAGGGTATGTCTAAAGTACCAAGATGAATACCGAACATTTTGGTAGGCACCGAAAACTTTCAATCTTAACCATTCATTCAAACATATGGATGGCAGGATTTGTAGCTGCTGACAAACATTTGTAACCACTAATAGGTAGTTACCACCATGTGAGACAACGTTATGGATATCGTAAAAATTTCCTTTATTTTATTATAAGACTGCAAATTCCTACATCTTTATCAAAATAAATTACAATTTTGAATGTGATACTCATTTTATTAATATGTATATCAACTTTGGTTCTATATTTTTAGAAATTAAAAAAGACAGGGGCTTTAGGGGAAGAAGAGAAATATGGTTTGTTGCAAGTCCTTCATACCCTTATGTTGTATGCCACCGGGTTAACCAATCTACCAACTAGTTTCAAATAAGGCATTTTTCCACAAGAAGCTCGGCAAGCTCTAGAAAGAGCTGAAACTAACTGTAATAGAGAAGAAGGTAAAAGACAAAAAAATTGGGGCAAATCAAGCTCTCGGATGGGCCAGGATGCAAGTTGAGGCTATCGATGCCATTCCCTAATTCCTACCAGAAAAATTAAATTAAACTTCATATGCAGTTGCACCTAAATATGCCCAGGTGTAATTGATTGATCTGCATAAATCACATTAATTTATAGAACACTTTTATGCTGTTAAAATCTTGAGGTGAGAGCTAGGAGACAGAATTAATTATTCTAAATAACAGGGATGCATAGGGCTTTCTGGGTGTCAAAACATGTCTCATTCCCTTGAGAAATGCACTGCAGACACTCTCTTTTTTATCTGTCAAAAAGAAAGATTTCCATTGAAATCAGGAAAAAAAGACAAAAAAAAGATGCAAAAGACCAAATAAAGCTCTTTATCAAGGTAATAAGGAGCAGATAAGAAGTCAGCAACAAGAATGTCTAGCTGCCTAGGTGATAGATATGGTGATCATAGTTCCAACAACAGTGCACATTGATGATAATCATAATATACATCGGAAATTAGGAACTCTAACAAGTTTTCAGGTTGAATTTCAGGAATATGAGATATCATAAGAGGTTAACCCCTCATGAATCAGTCCATAACAACCAGACATTACTCGCATGGATAAAACCAGAAAAAACAAGTTCATGTCAAATTGCAAGCCAACCTCTAGATTGTTCTCAAGGAAATTTGGAATTTTGCTATTTGTTTACATTTTCTTCAAAATTTTAATTACTTCATAATTCCTTATCTTTGAAGCACTTTTAAGGTCTATCTGTCAATCCATTAGTAGATCAACTATCTCTTTTGAAATATCTTGATTCATTTCGTTGCATCAGATTATCTTAGGGTATCATCATCATTTCATGTGATTCTATGAAAAAAAAAAATTTTACTTGAAATTTATTCTCAACATTCCAAATTTTATACAAAAAGAAGAAAACCCAATTTTCCAGTATTATGGTGATTTAAACAAGTTGCAATGAAAGTTTGTTTTTAACTTGTAACTTCAACAAATGAAAGCACATAATACAAAATGATGTTTTGACAACATAACTGTTAAAATATAGACATCCAATTCAAAACCAATTGACAATGAATAGAGGAGTCCATCTACATATACTTACAAGTTCAATTTCACTTTTTTCAATGTGAGACTATTCCAATACTTTTCCTCATTTGTAGTCATTTTTAAGTCCAATAAGTGTCTCTCTTCGATATGAGTGAATGTGTGAGGACATGAACCCGTTTAGACCTCTTTCGGCTATAATACCATGTTGAAATATGAATATCTAGGTATCCAACCCAAAATCAATTTGCTATGAGTAGAAAAATCCAACTATATATAACCACAAGTCCAGTCCTTATTTTTTTTTCCAATGTAGAACCATTCCAACAACGACTGACTATTGGATACCTTTTTATCCACATCTACATTCATCTTCACCATAATGTGATGTTAATGTCCCATAAGATTATCACAAGAATATGCAATTACATAGGTGTTACGCATTTGTTATTTTCCAACATTATTTTATCTTTAATGGATGGATATACGACATTTAAGCTTACAGAGGCTGATAATGGAATGAATTTATGAGGATAAAGCATGTTGAAAAAACTTTCCTTGTCAAGAAAGTTCAAGTACACAAACTCATTTGCACAGACCAGAAGTTAAAGGCAAATATTGGAACAGTGCATGATGGTTAGTAGCCTGATGAGCATGTTCATAAGGCAGCCAATGACTCAAATCTCGTTCAGCAGCTATAATAATCATTTGGGCCAATGGAGAATAAGATATAAAAGGAAGTGTATAATGGCAACACAAAAAAGACAGATCCAAATGCTCCATGTCTTGGCAATTGATCAGAAGTGGGTGTGCAGCAATTTAAACATGAATTAGGCCATAGAGGCACAATCAAATGTCTCCCTTAGACATAAGAAAATCTTCTAAAATGATTGTCTCATGACCATTGAATATTATACCCACATTTCCTCAACACTAAACATACACTCCATATATTATGTTAGAGAGAAAAAGACAATCATATATTTCATAATAATAAAGAGTGTTAGAATAAATGGATCCTAATATGGATTTTTATGTTATCTAGTTAATAGACTGCTTGTGGGGTAAGTATATCTTCTCCTACATATAGGAGATTGTAATCCTTTGTTAAGAAATAATATAGTGATTTCTGTCTCATTCAACATGGTATCAGAGCCTAAGAAAAACCCTAGGGTTTGAGAGAGATAGGGTGCGTACACAATAGCCGCCGCCGCTGTCGGTAGACATCCTTCACAACAGCACCGTCGACGGCGGCAGATCCAAACGAAAACCCATCCAAAGCCTATATCTATGTTGTTTTGTGGCCACCGGCCCTATCCCCACCTGTCCAGGCCATTCGCGGGTTCCGCAGGCTCCGTCCATGTCTCCTGCCAGTCTCGTAAAGCTCGTCCAGGCCATTTGCAGGTTTCGCCAGCTCCATCTAGGCCTCCCGCCATTCCCCTGCCGCCTTCGCCCTCCAGACGTGTCGTCGGCCCTCCTCCAGCCATCGTCGTCTAGCCTTGTCGTCGTTAAGGAAAGGAGGAAAGGAAGTAGGAAGAGAGGGAGAAGAGGGCGAGAGGATGCGTACCATCGTCCAGCCCGGTCGTTGTCTCTAGTCTTGTCGTCGACGTCGTGGAGCCGTCGTCCAACCGCCGCCGTCGTCGGCCTACCTGGCGCTAAGCATCGGCCAGTCCACCCCGTCTGCACCGTCAGCCGCCGTGTCCATGGCCGTCTAGGCTCTTGTCGTCGCCGGCCAATCCAGGCCTTCCTCCCGTCGTCATAGGCCAGTCCAACCCACTGGCGGCACCGTCCAGGCCAGTCCAGGCCAGCCGTGGCAGCCACGACCCCTCCAGTCTCCTCCAGTCCCGCCGATAGGGACAGTCCAGCCCCTCAAAGCCGTCGTTCATCGTCTCAAGCCTTCTCCAATGCCGATAGCCCCGGTTCCTCTCTTCTCCAGTGTCGTTCGTCCTTTCCCACGCATTGTCAGCCTTCGGGGGTGCCTCCAGTCGCACTCTCAGGCCCCGTCGAGACGTCTGACTGCCTCCGATGGACCATTCCGCTGTATCCTCCATGGATCCTCTGTCGTCGTGTGAGGAGGATGAAGAAGAAACAATAAGGAGGGAGAAGAAAGAAAATGAAAGAAAAAAACGAGGAGAGAGAATGACAAAAAAAAAGGGGAGAGAGGCGAGAAAAGGTTGGAGGAGAAAAAGGGAAAAAAATAAAAGGGTGAAAAGATGAGAAAATGTTAGAAGGAAGAAAAAAAAAAGATATACTTGTCTTAGACGGTTTTCAGATCTAACATCGTGTTCGTTGTGTGGACATGTCACGTCCACATGTGTTGGTGTAGCAGTCCAGCTACTTATTGATGTTTTTGATCTTGCATCGTCTCCGTTGTGTGGACCTGTCAAGTCCACGTGTTGATGCAGTAGTCCGACTGTTCTGTTAATATTTTTTTTAAATAAAGTCTTCTTCTTCGTATCCATTTATGTAACAAACTGTGCATGTTAGATGCTCCAGTTTAAAGGGGAGTGTTAGAATAAATGGATCCTTATATGAATTTCTATGTTCTCTTATATATAGGAGATTGTAATCCATTGTTAAGAAATAATATAGTGGTTTCTGTCTCATTCCACAAAGAGTATAATCTCCTTTACATAGGAGAACACATACTTAATCAATAAAGAACCTAATAAATTAATAACATAAAGATCCATATAAGGATATATTTATTCTAACATTTCTCCTTAAGCTAAAATATCTAATATGTACAACTTGTTACATAATGATTCTTTATTTTATTGACAAAGAACTACATAACTTCAAAGGAAAAAAAAAAAAATAGTAACAGTAGTAGACATTGTTATAGTAGTGGCAACAAAAGACAAATAGACAACAGCTATAGCCAATCACATTAGCAATAAGACATGTAAGAAGACATCAGCCATAGACAATCACATTGGCCATAAGACACGTATGAAGACAACATCAATAGCTAATCATGTACAATCAGCACATAATCATCCAAAGGACGATAGTAACTAATCTAATAGGAGAGTATTGGTAGCCCTCGAAGAAACTCCATGAAGATAATCATAGACTAAGTAACCATTTTAAAGCACAAATAGTCACACGACCATACAACAACAGTCACAAATACTGAATATAAGGCTACAATAGTCCTAAGTAGGACCATAAGGGGGATCCTACACGCAGTGCAGGAGTTATAGCAGTACATACAGTCATAAATCAATCCATATAAGGCCTGAACATTGACCACAATAAGAGGCCATGCAAAACGCCTATTGATAGTGCAGAAACCAAGATCAGGGTCCATCAACAACTAAAATGCCTAGATTTAGGCCTCGCGGTGGCTAACAATGATGAGATAGGGCCTACAGGACCTAATGGAATCTAATGTAGTTTTTCCAACAACTACTACAATGATTCCAACAATGCTGTAGTGATTTTGACAACTGTTATGGTATATCCAACGATACTACAATATTCCAACGAGCCACTATAGTATTTTCGACGGTCGCTAGAGTGTCAACAACAACTGCCAAATGAGGATGTGTTAGGTTTAAGGTTTCTCTTAAAACTATGCTCTTAATACCATGTTAAAAAGAAAGAAAATCATATATTTCATAATAACAAAAAGAATATAATCTCTTACATGTATAAAAACACATACTTAACCCATAAAGAACCTAATAAATGGATAACACGAAAATCCATATAAGAATCCATTTACTCTAAAATGTTCATTTGGGTTAAATCCTTCGAATTGTCAGATATCATTTGACAACCCCACCTTGGAATTAACACATACTCTAGTGTCATCTGCTAAGATTAGTACAGCACACCTCAGTGGTTTCACATAAAAGGGAAGCACATCAACACATTATTTTTGCAAATGTTGACTAATAAAGAAACAAATAAAGAAACATGTCACCAATGGAAAAAAACAACACCTGAAATACTTTAATGAGCTTCAGTTCACCTCTCCGTTTGATCTCAAAACCTTTGAGCTCAGCCAATGTTCCATCTTCATTAAAAACAGCGTAACGCTTCTTAATTAAAATTCCTTCTGCCTTTGAAGCTGGAAGAATCATTGCCTATTCAAATTAAAATGGCAAGACATTAATTAAGTATAAAACATAAAGAAATTTTGATATTCTTGCATGAACAACCTTACCTTGTATGGCCCATCCACTTCAAATTCAATAGAGCATTCACTATGTGTCGTATACGTCTTGGTAGCAGGGTCATTAAGTGTCTATGATGAGTAGTTAGAGTTAGCACACTGATTACCAATTGCTAGAAAGAGAAAGGTATATGTTTCAGCAGGCAATCATTTTTAAGCAAGAAAACTATATTTCAATGAATAAACAACCTGGTACTGATCATTTGTATTGTTTATTGCTACATCAACGTTCAGCATGACACAGGGATATGAGATTGTGAGCTTTCTTTTTGAGTTCCTGGAATTCAAAAGAACCCTATTTGACAGTTGGAAAAGCAAAATACGAAGCCATCTGATTGAAAAAATAACAATATTAACTAATGATACTAGATTAATGCAAGCAACATATACCGAATTTAAACGCAAGATTTGGCTTGGGGTTATACAACTTCTCTACACAACTAATAATACAGTACATTTTTAATTGTTGGATTACTGTTTGATTCAAAAACTCAGAAAACATAAAGAAAGAGACACAAAACAACTGAATTGAGAACCTACAAAGAATAAGATCAATACAGTACATTACAAATTTATGTTCTTCTATTCATGTATGGGAGACTATTTATAAGCTCCAATATGTATCCTTCTTCAAATTAAGATCAATAGTTGTATCATGTATCCTATTTACTTAAATAACTTTTTTGATAAAACTTAAATCATAATTAAAAAATGTTTAATCACACCATGGATCAGAAATACCTACAAAGAATAAAAGAAGTTGGTCTTTGACCAAATGAATGCTACAAATCATATTTTTGCTTTATCAAGCAAACGATTGTCTTCTAGAAAGATATACATGCCAACAAGTGCCATAGGAGGTAAAAAAACCACATAGTGATTAGTGAATCTAATCAATATATGACGAAAATATATGAAACTTTAAAAACTATGGTTGATATACGGCTGTGCAAACTTCCGTATGTTGATCCATGTCATTTAAACATTGCCCACATGTGTACGGTTTTCATTCACGCAAAACAACATTTGATCGAATGTTGCGAATTATCGCAAGTCAAAGCCACGCGAGCCCATTTTAATCCATGCTGGTCCTATGCCAGTCAGATGTTAGTGGAAGTCATGACTTCAAAGAGCTCCCATAAACTATCAAATTTCCTCTTGTTTAGCACCCCTCAAACCAAGTTAACAACTTTGATTATGAAATACAATGTATAAATAAATATAATGAAACACTTAATAGTATGAATTGAGAACACAACTTTGATTCTTGATTTAAGTAATAAAAGAAAACTTTGATAAAATGATGTTCGGTTAAAAAAAGAACAATAATGTATAGTACTGTACACGCTTATGTCATAGATCTAAGTAGTCCTAAATGTGTAATGTTGTTTAATGTATCTTATTGTAAAGCTTCAACTCTTAACAACTTCTAAGCGAACATTTATGGGCTTCCATGTCTTTACCGTGTATCTGCTGAAGTTTCTACCATCATCCAACATGTATCCTATTCTTATTTTAATATGACAAAGGTCAAAGACAAACTCAATATCTGAAACAATGAACAACATAAAAATGCAGCGAGCATTTAGTTATATACAGTATTAAATACTATTTAACTAGAGATAAACATTGTTCAGTTCCAAAATGCATAATTGTGATGACTAAGAAGGCATAGATGAGAATGACTAAAGCATACAAAGCATTAACATCAAGACCATTCCAGCATTGCAATCACTAAAATTGTGATTCATAGGCTGTTTGTGGTAGAAGCAGCATCCACAACAATAAAATAGCAGTAACGGTCTGTAAAATAAAAATCATGTAATGACAAAGTACTTCTGAAATAAACGATGGCATAGACAACTAATATCTATACACATATATATGTATCTCACTTTGTATGGAATGTAAAGTTTTCTGGGAAAGATCCAGGAAGCGCACACCAAATGCCATCTGTATCTAATTCCAATGGTCTTCCAATCTTCTCAATCAGCAAACGAGCATTCTGGATTATTTTTGCACCAGTATAAGTCACCACTCCAGCCATTTCCATTGAATACCATCTCGCACCCCTACACGGACACCAATGTACAAGAGAATAAGAATGATGTCTAGAAAACATTTTACAACTCAGCATGACAAAGTTAAGTTAAAAACCTTACTTGCGCATGACATATCCATAGAATGAGTTGAGAATGCATTTATGAGCAAGTTGTAGAGAGTCATACAAAACAACCATGTCCTGTGAAGGCCAGAGATGTAGGCTCAAGGAAAAGTCTTCATTTTAATTTCAGAGTTTATAAGGGGACCACCTTGGCATCAACATACCTGAGCCTCTTGAATCTTCATAGAATTTCCACTAACTTTTGCATCCGCTAACTTTCCCTTCCATACCTTATTAAGTCCTTTATACTCGTATCTTCTGTCCCGAAAACTGAAAGAATAAAACATTTACCATATAGATGTTAATAATGCACTGACAACAATCAGAAGGTGAGGTCTGATGTCACAATGAAAACTGTGGATTTGATGGAGATCTATGACAAGTTGAAATTGGCATTTTTCCTGTAGTTGATTTCGATGGCCATGCATGAATCTAGTAGCAAGAATGACGACAATTTACAACTTTTTAAGAGGTGACTGTATTTACAATGGGTGGCAAACCACCTGTCAAGAGCATCCTTTACACTAGAATGTTCATATCATTGTGAAGTTTCTTTTTAGAACATTCCATGCTTTTGTTTGTGTCATCAAACCACAAGAGTCATATTATTCTTTTCTATGAATTTACAATCAAGCCAACACAACCACAACCTGCTGGTGCAAAACCCATGCTAGTAGCCAAGTTCCCAAATTTCGATTTCGTGTGGACTTCTGTCCGACAAAAATAGGAAATCTATCGAACTTCAGTGGAAATACAATAAATTTACAAAAGTCCACAAAAATTGTTGAAAAACTTCAAATTTCGATATAAAACTCTAAGAGAAACTAAATTAAGCAATGTACATCTAGGACTACTTAGTTACACTTTCTAAGCATATATCATATTAAAAATGCTATATAGTATAAATACAAACGTCCAACATAATACGGACATCCTGAAGTACGAATCATACCCAAAAAAAGCTTATTATATGTATTTACTACAAAATAGATCTTAATAGAGCAAAAACCTAACATCAAAAAGCTTACTAAATTTTCAAGATTTCTAATAGATCTTAATGTATATTTATATATCTTAATGCAATTTCATAAATTTTAATGTATCTTCAATCTTCATAGATCTTAATGTATCTTAATAGATCAAAAACGTCACAAAATAAAAACCACAAATAGCACCATCGGAGAAAAAAGAGGAAGAAAAGGAGATTCACTGCAGGAGGAGCACCAAAAGACGAGCACCAACAACCAAAAGAAAAGCACGTGAGAAGCATCCAAAGAAGACAACAACAGCAACAACCACCTGTGAAGAACACAACAGCAGCAACAATAGAGGAGAGCATGGAAAAGCACAACAATAACAACAACATGTGAGAGTACAAAGGTAGCAGCAATGGAGGAGGACGAGGATCCAAAGAGCACCCGAAGAAAAGGAGAGCACTCAAGGAGGAGGAAAAAACAGATTTAGGAAAAATGTCGAGAGTATCAACCTTTATACTCCCGTCTATCCTTGACACGATCAAGTCAAGTACAGAAAATACATTGTTTCGACACAACTCGTCAAAACTACTGCTGATAAACAAAATTTCCATCAAATTTGTGTATTTCTTGAAATACATACATATTTCGTATCTAAACTTATAAAACATATCGGAGAAATTTTGCGATACAAATCAAAATTTGAAACTATACTAGTAACACACAAGCACATGTGAGCATGGCGTCGTGCCCCTCAACCAACCAAAATGGTGCAGCTCCCACAGTCCCTTTGCTAATCTCAGATGCCTTTCCAATAACATATGCATGCAACAGTCGTGCCCACATATCTCCATGTAAGCAGCAGTTGTGCCTGCACAGCTGCAATGCCACTTTCATGCAACTTGTTCCTTTAAAACCTTCCATGACAGTTGCAACCTCAAGCTTAGAGCTCCAGTTCAAGACCTGTTATTGGCATCCCCTCGCCATGGTTCTAAATATCGATTTCATATCGGACTTTGATAAGTTGAAAAACAAACACGAGTCGGGAAAATATCGGTAAGTTCGAATCATGTCGGTGGAAACACAGTAAAAAAATTTATATTTGCTCAAAACACTTCTATTTCGATATTGTGTCGGAGTCATGTCGGTAAATTGAAAATAAGACACATGTCAGTAAATTTTTGGTGATACACGTAAACATTTGATACCATGCCCCTCACTGGCCATCCACCACCCAGATCCTGTCCTGCATACTTATGATGCCTATTCTAATCCAGTTGTTGTGAATATTCCAGTAACTTCGGTTGAAATAGTCTAGTACTGACACCAATCAATGTATTTGGCCTTCAAGATCATTCCTGAAAACAATCTTCCTGCATCTTCCACAAGTTGACTTTTGACTTCACCAACATCACTAATTAATCCATTGTTGTATCGCTATACTCCATGGAAGGTAATGATGCATGTGTGGTATCTTGTGTTATTCCGTGGATGAGTCCATCAGTGTCCAGATTGTCTCCTTCACCCTGCTGCTGCAAATTATAAATGTCATTACACCGGATGAGAGCAATTCAACATTGCTCGCACCTACGTCACCCTCCAAGAGTAATAATAGGCTACACTATGCAAGTAAACCATGTAAAACTTCTATTTATTCCACTATTTGCAAGCATATTTACAAGTTCACACAATGTCTTCTGTAATGTTACATGCTCGCTGAAGGCTATCAATTCTAGCAGCTACTTGAACAAGATTTGCCACATTTGACCTTCAGTCTCTTTGCTTCTCAATCACAAAGATACAACCCAAATAGTGAAACTAGCATAGTTGTTACGGCACTGCCAAAGTAACCAGGAACCCAAGCCTCACAAGGGTTGGGGTCCTAGCTGACATTTCAAAAAAAAATAAGTTGCACATAAGTGTCGTCTTGATCTCACATGTCTAGCCTTGATCAGCCTAGGCATCACCATGCCTGCCTATGCTTCACCATGTCCTCTTCTATTGCATATTTACAAATAATTAAATCATAATCAAATATAGATGAGATTAGATCAATATTTAATTTTCTTCAATTACATGCAATTAATGACTTGATATTGTTGAGAGATTTTTCATTTAAAGCCTACAAATATTAATTGCGATTTTTATATTTAAGGCCATCAAAAGTGCCTAAGCATTGCCTCGTAGTTATTAAGGCAAGGTAATCATAGCCCCATTCCCATCTTCCCAAAGAGAGGCTGATAGTCCCAATCCCATCAAAGCAGATCAAACCTTGGTACAAAGGTTTCATCTGCAGGATCACGCCACCCCCACTATCCATATTGACTTAAAGTGATAGGATTAGTTATCTTGCTTTGCCTAGCTATTTATTGAGTTAACTACTTCAGGTAGGGAGTGAATATTTGATGGATTTTATTCTAGTTTTGACCCTTGATCCTTGTTTCTACTCTAAAAATGGTAGAGCATGGGTCAATAGAGCATGTGTATCATTTTCATAGCATAGATACTTATCATAGCTTTTCTTCGCTCCCACAGTTGAGCGCTCGTGCCAAGTTGCCAACCAAGGCATTGGCCATCTAAACAACAACAGCAAAATATTGTGCCTAGGTTTTACCTGAGTGACTAAGTCCCACACCTTGAGTGCTAAAGCATCACTTTGGATATGTAAACCTTGTGCTGTCCTCACAGATGATACTTACAAATAATTTAATGTAAGTGTTAGAGTTATAGCTTTATGTCCTTTTTGGTTTATTGAGTAATTGGATATCCATTTAGTTAAGTATCCTTTAAATATGTAACTCCTTCTATCAAATCAGTAGATCTCTCTTTTCATCTCTATTTTCAACATGATACCAGAACATAGGCCTAAACCCTAGCCTCCACCTGCACCCCCAACCACCTCAACGGAAACCGACGCCACCACCGTCGGAAACCGCCACCGGATCTCACCGGAATCTCTATTTTTCAACTACTACCGGCCAGTCCAGGCCTCCTCCCGCCTCCACTTCCACCTCTAGGCCGTTCCACCGCTACAATAGCCGCCGGCAAGGTTCCGACGGCCCCAACCTCGCCGGAGTGGCCTGTTCAACCTGTTTTCTCTCTTGTTTCTTTTCCAGACCATGTGACAGACTTTTCCATAGTTGTTTGTGGGTGGATACGTGATACCCACTAGTGGTTGAGCCTCCGGATTGTGTGGTTGTCTCCCCGAAAGGCAGTTGTGGTACATTTTTTTCACCAGTGATCATCAAAATAGGTCTTTCTCTTCTATTTCTTGAAATTTCAGACCTTATATATATTATTTTTTTCTTCATCATGACCACACGTGAGAATCTCGTAAAGAACCTTAGTGATACATCTGAGAAATTAAACGACAAGAATCATTTATTATGGACACAAAGTTTTGAAACCTTCATTATTGCACATCGTAAACTAGGTCACCTCACCAAATCTCCTCCAGATAGTAAGTATTCCTCATATGAAGATTGGTTTGCTGATGATGCCGCCATCGTCTCTTGGATGGTCAATAGTATAAAACCGTCTATGGCTCGAGGAATTATAATGTTGAGGCCGACTAAGAAGATTTGAGACACTCTCTGTCTCACCTATGGTCATGAGAAAAATATCTCTCGAGTTTTCGAGTTATACGAACAGTTGTTCACTCTTTGTCAAGGGAATCGTTCTGTTCCATATCACTTTGCCCTTCTGCGATCTTTATTAGATGAATTTGAGATTCATCAACCCCTGACGACAGATATTACACCCTGACAACAGAGATTACACCTTGACGACAAATATTACACATATGAGACAGCACCAGGAGGAGCTTGCAGTGGCCATTTACCTTTTCAGTGTATCTCCTGACCTCAACTCTCAGATCAGAGGTTAGATTCTAAGGGAAGACAGTATCCCAGACCTACAGTCTACTTTTGCTAAAGTTCTACGTATATCCACAGCTACTCTATCTTCAGTCTCCGAGCAGTCTGCTATAGTGGCCACCAGAGGGAGAGGACATGGTAATTTTCGTAGTCATGGTCGTTCTGAGACTGGAGGACGATCTCGATGTACCCATTGTAGTAGAGTAGGATATCGCATTGAGAGATGCTGGGATTTGCATGGACGGCCTTCTTCCTCATCTGCACATGTTACTGCAGAGTCTACACCAACTCAACCCACCAATAAGGAACAGACACAGTCACAATTTCACAGGCTGATTATGACCGACTCTTACAGCTACAGGCCATTGATTCCACTACTATTGCCTCCTATTCCACTTCCACAAGTACTAGTGCTCTCCTGGCCTACAAGAACATCTCCTCGATAATTAATTCTTGTGCATCCTCCCATATGTCAGGAACAAAAGATCTTTCAACCCGTCTTTCTCAGTAATCTGATATTAAGTCTGTAGCAATTGCTGATGGTAAATCTTGTTCAGTGTCTGACGAAGGGGTTGTGCAAGCCTCCTCCCATATCTCCCATGATAGAGTCTTATATGTACCTGACTTCCCTGTGAATTTACTTTCTATCAGTGCCATTACCAAACAATTACGTTGTTCTGTAACTTTTTTTCCTTTCCACTGCATTTTTCAAGATTTACGGACAAGGAAGAGAATTTGGTTTAGACCATAAATATGGAAATGACGTGTACATACTGGTCAATGACGACATACCTCAAGGATAAGACTCTGTTGTGTCTACCTCTGAGTCGTCTTCACTGTGACACTATCGACTAGGTCATCCTTTTCACAGGAAACCTCAACAAACCCAACCTTGGATTACCATCTCTCAATTTGAGTGTAAGTCGTGTCAGTTAGAAAAACACCATCGTGTTTCCTTTCACCAGTTGCGTTTTACATCCAGTTCTACCATATTTGAGTTAGTACATTGTGACATCTGGAATCCTTCCAGAGTCCCATCTGTGTCAGGTCATCAGCATTATATTACTTTTGTTGATGATTTTTCGAGAGTGTCCTGGGTACATCTGTTGAAAGACAGGAGTCATATTTTTTATGTACTTAAAACTTTTGTTTCTGAAATAAAAAATCAATTTAGGATTATTAACAAATGTTTACGTACTGATAATGCTTTGGAATTTGTACAAAACAATGTTGAGTCATATTGTACATGTCTAGACATTCAACATCAAACCACATATCCTCATACTTCTCAGTAAAATAGGGTCGCAGAAAGAAAACACAGTCACATTCTTACACGTACCATCATGTTCCATATGAAGATGCCTAAATACTTGTGGTCCGATGCAATTCCTACAGTCAATTATCTTATTAATAGAATGCCTTCTACTCCTTTTGAAGGTGAAATTCCCCTTCATCGTCTTCATAAGGATACTCACCTGTTTTCTGCCTCTTAGGGTTTTTGATTATGTAGCCTTTGTTCAGGATCTCTCACCTAGACTAGATAAACTCTCTCCTAAGACAATTAAGTGTGTTTTTATGAGATACTCCAGAACTCAACAAGGATAGTGGTGTTTTCATCCTCCCTCTGGTAGATATCTTGTGTCTACCAATATTACCTTTTTTGAGTTTGTGGCTTACTATGGTGACTCTGGTGTTGACAAGGAGTCAGTTGTTGAGTTTATTCCTTTACCCACTGTTGTTTCTCCAATTCCAAGTGATCCACTCACTTGCAGGTATATCAACGTCGACAAAGGCCATCAACTCCATCAGCGGCGGAGCCAACCTCCTCTAATGCAAATCCGTCACCTAGTGACCTGCACTTGCCCATTACATTAAGAAAAGGTAGTCATTCCTCCACTGCTCATCCCATTTTCAATTTTGTTACGTATTATTTTTTACATCCACAGTTCTGTGTGTTTGCCATGTCTCTTTACACTGAATTTATTCCTAGGAATTACCAGCAAGCACTTTTACTTCCATAATGGAAGACAACAATGGAGGAGAAGGTAGCTGCCTTGACAGTCCGTGGCACTTGGGAATTAATGACCCGACCTATGGAAACTCATATAGTCACCTACCGTTAAGTCTGCACTATCAAATACAAAGCAGACGACACTGTTGATCAGTACAAAGCCAGACTGGTTGCTAAGAGGTTCATTCAGACCTATGGAATTGTAACGACCCCAAAGTCACTACCACTAAATATAACTACAAATTTCATTTAATTACTTGTTTTATCTTTATTATTATCCAACAATTACACTAATGATGTAACTAAGGCTAAGTACTCTCAATAGGAAATAAAATTAATAAACAACAGAAATAAACTAAACTAACACTCACCAGGATCGCTGATGTATGGTGGCATGACTCCTCGTATATACACTAGTAACCAACAGCTACTATCCGACACCTACCAAAAATACACAAAAAAAGCACACGTAAGTGACCACTCAACAGTCACCCAGCACGCTCTTCACCAACAACTCAGCAACCTATGTCGAGGACAATCAAAAAGAGACATCATACCTGGATACCGCCAAACTCAAAAGGACAATCTACCAACGCCCCACACACAAACATTAACATCCCACTCGAATGCCGTAACACCAAACCAGGCAGTCTACCATTGCCCAACAGGCTATAAAATCACAAACCATACCTTTAAAATCATTCTTTTCTTTTCCTTTGCAAAACCATGTACGTCCACTTTTAAAACCTTTTATGCATGCCCGAGAAAGCTACGTTCGTCATCTCAAGCCCAAAACAACATTAAAAATACAACTACAGAGACTCTACTCTGTGCAACATGGTCCCCTCTGAACCCAAACACAACACCAAACCAAAGAGCCTTTGCTCCCAAACCAACGAAGCCACTACTCCCAAACACTGCGCCTCAACAGGAGCCAAAACCACGACCTCTAATAGACCCAGAGCCAAACTTTCCCAATCAAGACTCCGCACAAACACATGCATAAGTTGTGTGTTGAACTGCCCGACGCCAAGCAGTCCACTAAGGAGCAACCACAGTGTCTGCACTACCACGGTGAAATCACCCTGTACAGGAACGATCACTGTCCCGCAATTCACCCACTAAGAGAACCCTCAACAACGTCAACCCCTCCTTGGGAAGGCAGTCCTGTCTCTCAGGATGCTACCAACTACGAGACACGCGTCCAACCCGCACTGACCACCACAAGGTACGCCACCTCACGATGCCCTCCACACGATGGTCACAAAGCAATCTCATACCTCCAAACCTGACAACACCCGAGCCTCAATACTCACAACGACAGCAAGAATATCACACCTCCCTGCCAAGCCATGAAACACCTCAACCCGCGGACCTCAACCTCGACCCCACGAACAACAGTCAATGAGTGTCATACCTTCAAGACCCGACGAACATTCGCCTCAGTCTGTTGATCCCCAAGGCAAGCAGAAAGCATCGGAAAACTCTTTCTAAATCCATTTCCAAACTGTACTTTTTTCATTTCAAAACTCTCTTTTCGAAAAACCTTTTCAAAACCATTAAATGTTCTTTAAAACTCAAGCAACATTGTGGCCAACAACGGCATGGAAACCAAAGGTCAAGAAACCACAAACAAAACACAACCTCAACAACTCTCCTGTCAGACCCAGGCAAAAGCACCTTGGGAGCGTCTGGGTTCCGAACACCACACTCAATTTACGACCACAGCTCAAGAAAATACCAACAAAGCATTCTTTGAGTGTCAAAACCACCCAGAAGACACCACAGCAAAGCAAACACAACCTAAACTCCACGCATTGGCACCAAGTGTAAGACACTTACTGACTCATGTCTCTCAGGAACACAGCCAGTCGACTCAAACAGCTAGAACAATGCCACTCAATACTCCATTCAGTGCACCGCACACAAAACCACACAAATCCTAGAACTAGGGACACTATCATTATCCCTAAAGTTCAGTTTAAACCATCTGCTATATATATACAGGATCAGAGCCTAAATCAACAGACCGAAATGGAACGATCAACCGAACCTGAGCTCAGGGCACTAAATCAGCAGACCGAAAAAAAAAACCACTTGGTCGACCGAAAGTCCCTGATTCGACAGACCAAAAACGTTCGGTCGACCGAACCAGAAATTCTGTCAACACCCAAGACTTCTAAAACGGCAAACCGAATAAATTTGATCGATCGAACCAAAGGTCGAGAGAACAATCTGCAAGAAAAACACCATACCAAAATAATTCAGCATGTCAAACCTGATGACTGTAGGACAATCCGAAATGGGACCCAAAGTCCAATCCTGCAAACCACCAATTCAAACCATGTAAACAATATATCAAAATGAAGATCTCAACGAGATCTTCGAAACCAGACAAACAACACCGAGATCCATCAAACTGATCTCAAGAAAACCATAGAAAACACAAAGGAGATACTATTCACCCTAAATCAGAAATACGACCATAAATGACCCACAGATGCACAATAAATTCTATAAAATTTACTACAATTACCAACACACTAACATGTACTTATGGTACAAATTTGAAATCAAAATAAAATATACGAGGTGCGTACCTCCACCAAAGACGCAGCGACGCGAGACAGACGGCGACGACAACACGACAGCGGCTGCATCCTCCTCCCCACCATCTCCCTCTCTCTCCCTCCCGCCTCCCTTCTCTCTTTTCTCTCCCTCTCCTACGCACGGGAAGACAAGAAGAAGAAGAGAAGGAAAGGGTGGGGGTGGGGCCTAAGGAAGAGAAAGAAAGGAAAGAAAAGAGAAAGAAAGGAAGGAAAGAAAGGAAATTACAAGCACGAAACCAAACCACGTGACCTTCCACGTACACATGAGTTATGCCACCAGAGATCCGCCACCAAACCTCCACGATCCAAGAGAAACCCATAAAATTCCTATAAGGGCCAACACAACACCCCAACCACACCACGCCAAGCCAAAAGGCCAAAAACCCACAATCCAAGCCTCAGACACCACTGAGAATGTGTCCCATATTAGGCATTAAGACCCTTAAAGCCTAACACGTCTGAATTTCACCTTAATTATCTAACCAAAGCACCACTCCTAAAACATAAGACGTTACAGGCATTGACTATGATCAGACATTCTCTCCAATAGCTCGACTTAACTCTATCAAAATTGTTCTCTCGATGGCCATCAATAATTCCTGGAAGTTATGACAAGTTCATGTCAAAAATGCTTTTCTATATGGCGATCTCACAAAGACAGTGTTTATGGAGCAATCTCCAAGGTATGTTGCTCAGGAGGGAACAGAATTGACAAACTTAAAAAGGCGATCTATCGTCTCAAATAGAGTCCCAAAGCATGGTTCAACAAATTTTGTCAAGTAGTGTTGAAAACAGGATTCCAAGAATATGCTGTAAATCAATCAATTTTCTATAGGAGATCTAAGCAAAGGTGTGTGATTCTAGTGGTTTATGTAAATGACATGTTAGTAACAGGTAGTGACCAAAGAAGTAAAAGATTTTCTTACTAATCATTTTGCCATCAAGGATTTGAAGAAACTAAAGTACTTTCTTGGTATTGAGTTTGCTTATACAAATAGAAAAATAGTGTTATCTCAAAAGAAATATGTTCTTGATCTACTCTAAGAAACAGGTTAATTGGGATGCAAACCAGAAAACACTCCTATTGAACAGTCATCTCCACTTTGGGATTCTAATTCTAAGTTATTGGATGATCCAGGCCAGTATCGGAGACTAATTGACAAACTTATTTATCTGATAGTTACTCGACCTGACATTTCATATGCTGTTAGCTTACTGAGTCAGTTTATGCATGAGCCAAGGAAAGTGCACTGAAGTGGAGCTTTACGGGTCCTTTCCTATGTTAAGGACTCTCCAGGCAGAGGTTTGATCTATAAAAGAAATGACCATGTCAATGTGGTAGCATACTCAGACTCCAGCTATTTAGGAGATCATGGAGATAGGAAATCCACCTCAGGATTCTGTACCTATGTAGGAGGAGCCTTGTTACTTGGAGAAGCAAGAAGCAGAACATTGTCTCGTTCTAGTGTAGAGGAAGAGTACAGAGCAATGGCACAGACTGTATGTGAGATGGTGTGGATTAAATCTCTTCTTTCTAAGATTGACTCACCTCTTGATGCTCCAATACCAATATTTTGTGACAATCAGGCCTCCATCTTCATTGTCAACAATCCTACCTTCTACGAACAAACCAAACATATCGATGTTGACTGTCACTATGTGCGAGATATAGTGGTGAGAAAAGTTATTTCTACACCACATATTCATTTGTCTATGCAACTAACAGATATCTTCACCAAGAATTTGAGTTGTGGGTCATTCATGTCTTTATGTACTAAATTGAGTCTTTTTGATTTCTATGCTCCAACTTGAAAGGGAGTGTTAGAGTTATAGTTTTATGTTTTTTTTGGTTTATTGAAAAATTACATATCCATTTAGTTGAGTATCGTATAAATATGTAACTCCTTTTATCAAATGAGTAAATCTCTCTCTTCATCTCTAATTTCAACCGTAAGTAATTCGAGTTGTATTTTTTTATGTAAACTCTCATATGATGCTTTATTTATAAATGCTTCACATTGAAACCTTTGCTGGTAAAAGAAAAAATTAAAGATAGATTACAACTTTGTAAGAGGATTTCCAATGTGACTTGCGAAACAAAGATAATTCTTTCTGATAGATAACTGTAACATAAATGGAAACTTCTAAGCGGTACTATTTTAATAAGCATATGGTATAAGTAGAACCCAAAGCAAATTACCAACCTTCGAACAGTGTCAACATAGAATGGATTTTCTCGCATGCATATTCCAGCCTGTCGAACTTCAGTAATCGGTTTGTCTAGGACCCTTTTATACGCCTATAATGCACAAAAACAAAGGTAGAAACCACCTTTTAACAAAAGAAATTATATAGGAAATCATTGTCTACCTTCTGACAGTACTTCTTCAAACGCTCTTTCAGCTTTAGATGTTGTTCTTGTTTTGGGAGGTTAAGGAACAGTTTTGACGACTGACCATCTCTGTCATCAATGACCTCAGACTCGATTTGCTTTTTCAGATGATAATAGTCGCTGCAAAATAGAAATGAACTTCATATAACATAATCCATTCTATTGATTGGTCATAATAATAGCCATCTAGATGCTTCTAATAAATATAGATTTTTTTTAATCTAGAATACCTTCTTTTAGCCATAGATATTTCCCCACGCCAGACCCACTCAAGCTTCCTCAGACAGCTCTTCCCTGGACGATTGAAGTCACATGCAGTACAGACCTCATCTGAAACTATTGCCGGTGGCTGCAAAGTAATGTTTTCATTTATTTCGAAGTGATGATAGATGGCAAAATTGAAGGCATATAATGAAGTTGGGGGGTGCAGGCAGTAGGATATGATAGAAGACAACCAACTCAACTAATGAACTAGAGGACAGATTTAAATTGACTCATAACTCATAAGTCTGCAGCAACGAGCAAGTATTTGCAGATTTCAAGGCATAAAAGGTAACAAACGAATAGGACATGTAAGGAAGCTAAGAAGTCTCTTGCAGATCTCAAGGCAGGCAAGGTAATAAATGAACACGATAAGAAAGTTAAAACATAAGCTATTAAATGCAATACTGTTTTACGACATTGTTCCCAGATTTTGAGTACAACTGGTTAAGTAAATTGACAAATTATGAACATAGGCAACCCATGGTACAACCCAAGCCTCTGCCCTTTGCAGCATTGCAAAGAACAAGGATGCCTAAGCATCCAAAACGATGCAGAGGGACTCAAAGCAAGACCAAAATGATCTAGGGCATCCTTTCTATATACATTTATAAGGCACTAATGCCTTGGCAGGCAATAGTGCCTTGTCGCTAGGTGCCACCCTGACAACTTTGGAGAGAAAAACAGTTACACAGGATACGATAATTTAAAACAACTGAGGACAATGTCATGACTACGACATGACAAACAGTGCACCTATTTTATTGCCACAAATAGATTTCTCAGTAAGGATCTCAAATAGTTGCTTTAAGCAACATGGACTGGCTGAATATGAAGTACCTGACTCAATCTTGCAGAAAGCAGGTGTGAGTACAATTTACTGCAAATTTTCCATATACATCATGAAAAGCAATATATGGATATCTACTAAAAAACCTCACAGGTGAACAGCATGTAAGTGCCCTTGTACTAGTGAAAATGGGACTCAAAAAATAAATACAATAGACAGAGTGTCATGACCCTAGCCCAAAGCCCACTCAACCCGACCCACAATCCGTGACCATAGCTCATGACCTATTTAAACAAGAGTCCTATTTCGGTACCCAGAAAAAATGCTTAAGACTTAAGATACTCTAATATAGGCTCATGACTATATAACCCCCACTCAACACTTCTCACAAAGCGATAAGTGACTATATATATCAGCGAAGTCATTCTCGTCCACTAAAACTCTTTACATCCTCATCAAGGTCCAAGCCAGGATCATCAAGGCCCACTCAACTCGACCCACAATATGTAACCAGCCTAGGACCCATGCAGACCCAGAGCCCTTCAATTTCTGTGCCACTAAAAAAAACCACTTAAGTCATAAGGTGCTCCAGAATAAACTCATTGCTGTATAGCCCTCATTCATCACTTCTCATTAAGCAATGTGGAACAATATAAACCAGCAAAGTCATCACACAGCCAAAAAATATAAACCATGTGGAACAATATAAACCAGCAAAGTCATCACACACAGCCAAAAGAAACAAGAAACCAAAAATAGCACATTGAAAAATGTAGATAACCTTTTTGGAAACATGGAAAAAGTTAATATAACAAGAAACCAAATAAAGCATATCGGGTAACATGGAAAAGTAATATAACAATGTATCACTAAAGAAATGACACATATCAGCAGAAGACCAAACCTGAAGCCTGTTTGTCAATATAATGTTAGGATACATTGCAGCAACATCTAAATGATATATCAGTGGGCGTTCCTCAAGAATTGAATGATCACGTAAAGCCACAAGCTGCAGCATGATGTGCAGGATGTTAGAAAAACTTCTTAATTTATTTAAAAATTGAAAGTTTCTCTAAACAAAATAAAATATCAAACTTGGGTATTTCATGTGACTCCGAGGGGCAACCACAACACAATTTAAAAAAACAAATATAAAAACCTAAAAAAATTATTAATAGCTAATAACTTATAAATAATCAATTTCTATATAATAACTGTTAAAGTTATATTAAAGTAATTTATATTAGGTGTGGTGGGTTGTTGGATTATTTGATATCCATTTAGACTTGAGTATCCTCTTACTCACATAAATATGTAACTCTTTTCTATTAAATGAGATTAGACTCTATTATCCTCCTTTAATATCAACATGATACCAAAGCTTAGGTTTTAACCCTAACTTCTCTCCACCACCACCACTCGTTGGAAAACACACCACCAAATCCGACGCCGTACGTCGCTGCTAGCCACCATAGGCTTCCCTCCCACCAACGTACCCCCCCCCCCTGCAGCACTTCCACCACTGGTTCCGCCCTCCCCTACTATCGTCGATTGCTCCTATAGCAGCCAAAAGGGGCTTCGACAGCCCCAAATCTCGTCGGAGAGGTGTCCACCCCTGTGTTGCCGTCGTCTGACGTCCTAACCATGGTGTGGGCCTCTTTGTCTCTCCTCCTCGTATGTGTGTGGATAAGTAATATCCACCCATGTTTGTGCCTCTGGACTGCGTAGTGATTCCTTCGATAGGCATTTGTGAGTTGTTTTTCGCCGTTTATTCGTCAAATCAGGTGTAGTTTTTCACCCATCTTGCAAAATTTGACCATATTATCTTCTATTTATCACGACTACACGTGAATCTCTAGTAAAGTACTTAAATGGTACATCTGAAAAACTAAATGGCACAAGCAATCTCCTTCGGACACAAAGTTTTGAGATGTTTATCATTGCTCACCGTAACATCAACCATCTCACCAAACCCCCTCCGGATAGTAAGGACGTCACATATGATGATTGGTTCGCGGATGATGTTGCCATTGTCTCATGGATGGTCAATAGTATGGAACCTACTGTGGCTCAAAGACTTATGATGCTAAGGCCTACGAAAAAGATATGAGATACTCTACGTCTCACTTATGGTCATGAAAACAATATCTCCAAAGTTTTTGAGGTCTATGAGCAATTGTTCACTCTCCGCCAAGGTCATCGGTCTATTTCAGAGCACTTTACATTATTAAAGGCCCTATTAGATGAACTTGAGGCATATCAACCCTTGACAGTTGACATCACTCAGATAAGACAGTATCGAGAAGAACTAGTTGTGGCGATCAATCTTTTCAATCTATCTCCAGAACTCAGTTGTCTCAGTTGTTAAATCAAGGGACAAATACTACGAGCTGATAATGTACCAGATGTGCAGACAACCTTTGTACGTGTTCCGTATATTTCCACCCCCACTTTGTATTTAGTCTCTGAGCAGTCCACCATGGTAGCTACACGTAGTAGAGGACGTGGTGGTTCTCGTAGAGGTGGCCGTGGCCGTACTGATACTGTGGCAGGACAGGTCATCGGATTAACAGATGCTGGGACTTGCATGATCGTCCTTCTACTGCACATGTTACTACGGAGTCTACATCAACCACTTCCACCAGTAAAGTACAAATAGTTACTATCACACAGGCTAATTATGACAAACTCCTACAGCTAAAGGCCACTGACTCTACCGTCACTGCCTCTTATTCTACTTCCACAGGTACGAGTGCTCTTCTGGTATCCAAAAATTCCTCCTAGATAATTGATTCTAGTACCTCGTTCCACATGTCAACCATAAAAATCTTGTTTACTCATCTATCTCAGTTGTCTAATATTAAATCTATGGTAATCGCAAATGGTCAGTCTTGTCCAGTTTCTGGAGAAAGGATTATGCAAACCTTTCCCAACTTTCCGTCGATAGAGTCCTATATGTACCTGATTCCATTAGCACAATTACAAAATAATTCTTGTATTATATGACTTTTTTTCCTTTTCACTGTACATTTCAGGATTTACGGACGAAGAAGATGATTGATTTGGGCTATGAGCGAGAAAATAGTGTGTATCTGTTCGTCAATGATGATATACCACAAGGATTAACATCTATTGCGTCCACCTCTGAGTCGTCTTCACTGTAACACTACCGATTAGGTCATCTATCCCACCACAAGTTGCAACAGGTATTACCATAGGTTTCTGTTTCTCCTTTCAAGTGAGAATCTTGTCAATTAGGAAAGCACCATCGTGCTTCCTTTAAACAGTGGCATCTGGTGTCTAGTCCTAATTTATTTGAGTTAGTGCATTATAACATCTAAGGTCGCATCAGAGTTCCGTTTGTGTCTGGTCATCATTATTACAATGTGATTATTAATGATTTTTCAAAAGTGTCTTGAATCTATTTGCTTAAAGATCGTAGTCACATTTATGATGTACTCAACAGAAATAAAAAATCAATATGATGTTACTCCCAAGATAATACAGTAGAATTTATTCAAAACAAGGTTGAGTTTTATTGTGCATTCTTAAGCATCATACATCAAACCACTTTTCCTCACACCTCTCAACAAAATAGGATGACAGAACGCAAACATAGACATATTCTTGATATTACACGTACTATCATGCTCCACATGAAAGTTTCAAAACACTTCTAGTCTGATGTTCTTACAGCCATATATCACATCAATAGGATATCCTTCACACCTTTAGGGGGTGAGATTCCCCTAACGCGACTTCAAAAGGATGCCATATTGTTCTCTTTGACCACTAGAGTTTTTAGATATGTTGCCTTTATCTAGGATCTCTTCCTTGGACTTGATAAGTTATCTCCTAAAGCCATAAAGTGTCTATTTATAGGGTACTCTAGAACTTAATGTGGGTATTGGTGTTTTCATCCTCTATCTAGTTCGAATTTTGTGTCTATTAATGTCACTTTTTTTCAGTCCATGTGTTACTCTAAAGATTTTGTGACTGTAGATGAGTCTATTCCTCTTCCATCTATTGTTAAGTCTCCTGTTGAAAATTCCCGAGTCACCACTGTTGGTCCAACAGACCTCCTTCGTTCGTTGCAGGTATATCGACACCGTCAGCGACCATCAGTGCCTCCCTTGACAGAACTGACCTCCTCTGCGAATACAAATCCGCCTCCCAATGACTTAGATCTTCCTATTGCTCTATGAAAAGAAAGTCGTTTTTCCACTCCGTCAATTTATGCATGAACCTAGAATAGTACACTGGAGCGATGCTCTACGGGTTCGTTCCTACGTAAAGAATGCCCAAAGATCAAAAAAACGACCATGTAAATGTTATGGCATATTCCGATTCAAAATATGCTGAAGATCGAAAGGATAGGAAGTCCACATAGGCTTCTGTACTTATGTAAGTGGAAATCTTGCCACATGATGCAGTAAGAAGCAAAATGTGGTATCATCATCTAATACAGAGGCAGAATATATATCCATGACATAGGCGACATATGAGATGATGTAAATCAGATCCCTCCTATAAGAGCTTTGTTTGTCATCTGAGATGCCAATACCAATACATTGTGACAATCGAGTAGTTATTTTCATTGCCAACAATCCCACTTTCCCTAAACACACCAAGCATATTGAGTCAACTATCACTATATTCGGGATATGGTAATGAAAAAGGTCATCTCTATCCCCTACACTCAATCATCTAAGCGGTTAGCTAATGTCTTCACAAAGAGATTGATTGTTAAGGTGTTCAAGTCTTTATACACCAAACTAGGGCTTGTTGATATGTATGCTCCAGCTTAAGGAGGAGTGTTAGAGTTATATTAGAGTTATCTATATTAAGTGTATTAGATTGTTGGATTATTGGATATCCATTTAGTCTTAGGTATCCTCTTACTCATATAAATATGTAACGTTTTTCTATTGAATGAGATTAAACTCTATTATCCTCCTTTAATATCAACAATAACTAATAATTTTTAAATAACAATTTTTACATAAGTGAAGATTAAGATCATTTACAACTTTAGCATTAACTAATCTACCATAAAAAAACTTCCAATAGTATTAGTGTAATAATAAGTTAATGTTAAAGAATATTTTTGTGTTCAATTATTTAAATTTATAAAATTAAATTTTATAATAAGTCACTTTAACTAATAATTCTTGCAAGTTATTTTTTAAAAGGTTATGGTATTATTAGTTATTGGTTGATTAATTTACAAGTATTTAATTTGACACTATTACATTAATGAATTAACTAGATAAAAATCATTTATTAAAGGAAGGAATAATCTCTAAAATGAAGCTTCAATGAAATCATGTCGTGTCCACAATCAATTCTAGAGTAGAGATGACATACAATACACCTTTTTGTTTGTAAAGCTTCAGAGGTATAATACTAGACCTGCTGGCCTATATGGCATACAATACATCAACAACCTATTGATGACTAAGAATGCTTAGGAATAACAAAAATGTTGTTTCTTAAGAAAAAAATCACAATCATTGTGTTTCTTAATCAAAAATTTTAACAAACTTTATTTATTAAATACAAATAGATTTGACAATGTAAATTGTTGAATGGAAAGAAACTACTATATTGGTCATTTCATAACAAAGGATTACAATCTCCTAAGTTGAATTAGAGAAACTAATTAGGTTTTGCATTAGAGTAGAAGGGTTTAAATACAATGCATAGTAAGTAAATGGATCTTGACAGGATCCATATACAGCAGGATCCATTAACCTATACAACAGGATCCATTAACCTAACTTCTAACACTCCCCCTCAAGCTGAACGGCATAAATATCAATAAGATTCAACTTGTTACAAAATTGTTCAAGAACCCCATTGCTGAGAGCCTTAGTTAGAATATCTGCCAGTTGATCCTTGGAGTGGACGAACGGCGT